>JBCJKF010021555.1:0-11549 GCA_039654545.1 Plocamopherus ceylonicus
ACACACACACACACACACACACACACACATGTATATATATATATATATATATATATATACATGTATATATATTATATATAATATATATATATATGGTGCTAAAATCCATCAAATACATGTCTTATGTGCTAAATAATGCTTTATATTTCATTTTAAACATCAAAACCGTATAAAGCACATGTTATTTTACAGAAAACCCATTATATTTGGGCAATAGTTACTCAACATTTCCTTTGAAAGTTAACCATAGACCTAAGATGGATTGTGCAATTGTGCAAGTTTGTTTTGTTTTGTTTTTTTCTTAGGGTTTTTTTTTCTTTTCTTTTATTCTTTGTCATTTGTTGTTATTTGTGTTTTTTGGGGTGGAGGTGTTTTGTTGTTTTTTTTACCTATGTAAACCTATTTACCTATTATACCTAAATTTAAATATTGCATTATTATATGGTACAGCACCATAAAGACGAACTGCCCCTAAGTGTTATTATATAAGAGGAGCTGAAGGATACAACACTAGTTGCCATTGAATTGATTACAACATAGATATTTTCAGAGGCATTGCATGCTAATATGAATCTTTGATGTTAGTAATTTGATGGTAGAAACAAACAATGGGTACATGAAAATCTTTAGTGAGTGCATTTGTTAGTGTCAATGGAAGATTTTCAACACACATTTAACCCTGAGATGATCTAGATTAGGTGTTAATACATGTCTGATCAATTAAACCACAATAATATGTTTTAATACCATCTATAAATGAAATATTGATTGGAAAAGTTTCCACTTAGCATTATCAAATGAAGAATTCAAGCATAATATGGCTTATGAGGAGCAGATGATAACTTGTGCAATTTATCTCATTTATGAAAACAAACTTTATTTACTAATGCAATTCACAGGGTGAAACTGTACAAAATACCATGAAACATACTCATATTATCAAACTGAGTAAGCTTAAAGTCTATTTAAAATGCTAATTTATATATCTGTATCTCTGTAAGGTTTTGTTGTACATTTAATTTTCTGCTTAAATAGCCTCTCAGCAAATTTTACATCTTTCCTTTATCGTCCTTACCACAATGTCGAAGGACATCAGTTATGGAATCATTTGTTTAGTTGTCTTACAATGCATCTTATTTGAATAAAAAAGTAAGATCCCAGATCAAAATGAGAGTTTGGAATTGCAAATAGAAAGTGCAAATAGAGCAGAAAAGGGTGACTGATAAAACACACACGGAAAATGAATCAGAAGATAAATCAGAAGGTAAAATAAGCTGAAGCAACACAGGGAGTAAAGGTAAAGAAACGACATTTCTGGAATTCACAGGAAAGTATTGCCTTTATGGGAGAGATACAAGAAAGCTTTAATAAGCATCATTGTTTTGATTCATAATCATATTTTGTTTTTAACTTTAATCTTCTAATACGTCATGTATCACTAAAATTTCAATGGCAAATTAGCATCTTTCCTTTTTCCTTTCACTTTTTTGCTCTTTTATTTTGTTTTTGAAAAACACTATAAAAATGAAAGTGAACAAAAGCAGGAAAAGATTGAGAGTAACCTTTCAAACATACATCAACCCACCTTCATTTCAGCCGTTAGTTTCATTTTAGCATTTTCAACCCTTCGTTGTAGATCTTCAATATCGTGTTGCAGCCTTGTACATTGGATAACATAATTGGTCTGGAGTAATAAAATGAAATATGACATTAAAAAACCTTGTTTAAGTTTTAATGAGCTTCCAAAAGTCCTTTTTGGGGTCATCACCTAGGACCTTATTGACGAAGTGTTCGTATGTTTTTTCAATATTCCTGTTTCCATTATTATTTGTTTATATTTTTTTTTGTGAAGTTGGTTAATAGTTTTGCTCGGATTTTTCCATATTTTCTTTTCCTTTCAGGATGGTCATTTTCAGTTTGTGGTTTCATCCCGTCCCAGGTTGGTTGAATTGTTTGGAGATCTGCTTTATTGGGATATAGGCTTTCATAATTTTGATGAGGTGAACATGGATTTTTGTCCAAATCTGATCAACCATAGGATTTGGATCAGTAACAATTGAATCTGAAAGCTGTTTCTTTTCAGATTGTGCCAATCTTTGCTTTTACCCATAAATTTACATTGTGGGGGAATTGTTTCACTTTCATGATTGATAGTCAATTGTCACTAGTTACAATATCATGGTCACTGATCCAAGAAATTGGGAATGTTTTTGGAACAAGAACCTTCTGCTGGTGGAGAATATGGCAGAGTATGCTTTTGCCCCTTGTAGACGAATCAATTACTTGCCTCACATCTATGTCAGATATTTTGTTTAAAAATGCCCTGTTGATAAATTTTGGGAAGGGCATTGGTGACCAATTATTTTTTCCTCTGTCCAATCAATGTCACTGATGTCACTACTTAACCATACTATGTTACTTTCATTTATTTTGTCAAGATGCTTTGTCATAGCGATTTGTTCCATTATGTTTTGTAGATTTAACCAACAATAGGTGGTTTTAATTGTGCGACGTTCTAATTTTCAATAGGCACGGTTATCAGTGAAAATAAAATAGCTGTCAAATCTATGGCAAAAAAAGGGATGAAAAACAAACAAAACAATAAAATTGCTCTGCCAATTCCTGACAATGATTATATAGTATTCATCAGTGTAAGGGTTTTGGCCTTTGATGGGCAGGGCAAGGTATTACATCTCGACTATAAATCTAATCTAAGATGTTAAATCCATAATGAGAAATGTGCCTCACTAGCACTAACCCTAACTCTACCTCTTGAACTAGAGAGAATTCCTCCAAGAACATATTCGGAAAGGAGCTGAGGCACATCATTTCCTGCAGCGGCCGCCATTTTGAAAGAATTGATGTGAGGAAATGTGCAAAGCGAGTAAGTGTAAGGTTGCTGATGAGAAACAATGTCATTCAGGTCTTGCTTTGAGGGAGACACGGACTCACTTCAAATCTAAAAATTCCATAATATCTAGAAAATATTAGCAAATCATATAGTCTTTCCCCTCTTATGGAGCCTGTCTTTAATCTAAATGCAAAAATTAACGGTAGTCATCTACTGAAAAGGCAGATAGTTTCATTGAAAGATCATCCAAACAGGTGGGATCTCCTCATGTTGAGACAGGACAAATCATGTTGAATTAAAAAGGGATGATATCTCTAGAGTGGTCTAGACCTTTTTGAACACTTAGTAAAGATAACACCAAAAGAAGGATCATTATCTTGATGTAAAACACATGTACATGGTGTTAAGTTTTTAAAAGATTCGTGACTGACATAAAAAAAATGTATTTGTATACTTAAATTGAGCACGTGCAACTATGCATCTACCTTTTCTGATGGCTTTCCGTCTACACCTCTCATATTTTTTTCTTTGGGCCCTTCAAGCGTATTCATCAGTCTTCTGTGAAGTGCTTCCAGTTCTTGTCTCAATCTATTGGAGTTTTCCTCTAATGGAGCTGTCTTTTTCTTCTCCTCAAAATATTTTTTCTTCCACAAATCTCGGGCTGTAAAAAAGAAATAGCAATTCTACATTGAAGACAAATGGAGGCACCTTTTATTTTCAACAGTTGAAACAACACAAAGCCCAGATGGCAGGTAAATAATAAAGAGTCACTTTCTTTTGTAATATGTTGGTTCTTCTAAAATTATCTTGTATCTTTCAGATTTTAATCTTCTGTGGAATTTAGCTTGTGCCATTTATAAGGGAATTTAGATGAAATAACCAAGGGACTCAAAAGCTGCAGGATATTACATATATGTAAAACAGAACAAATAAAAAATAAACATTCAAGGCATAGTTTCAAGAGAAGGAATAGTAAGACGTGAAATAAAACTCTCCTTTTTTGTGTCAGCTTGAATGTACATTCTTCAGCGACTGTCTACTGGTTTAGTAGCAGAAAATTCAATAATATCTTTCATACTACTATCAGTTACATGAAAAAACTCAACAATATCTACCCAAGAATTACAGGCTAATGTACCTTCATTCCGTCGATTCGTAGTTTTGTGTTGCCAACTTTTTGCCCTTTTCACAAGTTCCTCCCTCTCTTTTTCTTGTGCTTGTCTCGCAGCTCGAGCAGCTTCAAGGTCCCTCAATAACTGTTCCTCTGCAATTTAAGTGTATGCATGATTTTATAAAAAAAAAAAAAAATTTTAAACGTTTATATCAATGGGCAGAGCTTTCACGGGAAGGATCCACTCATGTCTCCGGCAAATCCTTGTTACAGACAAAACAGATGGGAAGCATGATCAAATGCAGGGCATAAGACAAGTAATGTTAACTGCTAACCCAACCAGTGTACAAAGGGTGCTATCAACAAATAGCAAATTGAGGATGGATGGGCACAAGATTAAGTATTGGCAGGTCTCAATTAAGCTGGATGCCTGGGTGAGGAAGAATCTTCCTTGGAGGTGATTAAGCAGGGTGTGATAAAGCACAGGAGGCTTCAATAGTTTCACCATAATGCCTTCCAATATTAGACAATGCTTAGTCTTACACAATGCCTCCCATTTTTAGAGGATGCATTACAGTTTTACACAATGCCACCTAGATTTAGTCTTACACAACAGCATTCATACTTAAACAATGACTTCCAGTCTCAAAATATGCCTCCTTGGCTTACACAATGTCTCCTTGTCTTACAATATGCCTCCTTGTCTTACACAATGACTCCTAGTCTTATAATATGTCTCCCAGTCTAACACTTTGACTCCTGGTCTTATAGTCTTAAACAAGGCCTCCCATTCTTGCACAATAGCATTCTATCTCACCTAATGCCACTGCCCCATGTTACACAATGCATTATAAATTCTTATTTTAAAAAATCTTAAAATTCACATTCAGGCATTACAAAATATCTTCCAATGTTAAACAATGTCTCCCAGTACTGGAGAGAAAAGTAAGTATACATTTGTTCAAGCTGAGATTTCTCATGTGTTAAGAATCGTATTCATTTTAGCACTAAGCAACAGTGAAGAGCGATCAAAGGTCTACATGCTGATGATACGTCTTTATCGAAACATTGATTAATATAGACATAATACACTTTACTTTTACATCTAAATAAAAAATATAAAAAATATATGTATATTACAATATCTATATCAAAAGATCTAAATGAATAAATGTTCATTCGCAAAATGCCCTGAGACACATCCAAAATAAAGATTAAAACATTTAGCAGACTGTCCTTATTTAATTGATTCAAGATCAGCATGGTGAGGGGAGGCCTGCTATACATGTACGTCAAGGAGACGATAGTACCAGTATCAAGCAGTTTCTCTGCCCTATGATCTCCAGCAGTGTACACCCGCAAGAATTGAATGGAGTAAATTTAGCACAAATTACATGCAGAAGGTATACTTGAAATGCAAACCATGATGAAAGAAAACAAACTTTAAAAAAAAAAACCAAAACAAAGAAAATACTTCGATAAAACATTCACCCTCAACCTCCTCCCCCTGCCCTCCACCCACTCAAAAAACCTACAAAACAAAAAGAAACAAACAAATGACAAAAACAAATAAAACCAGAAAAAAACAACTAAAACAACAAAAAGAAAACCCCCAAAAAACAAAAAAGCAAAACAAAACAAAAACAAAAGACAATGAATAATGGTGACAAATGCAAACAACAGGCACAAATGACACTGGTAGGTTTATTTAATCCTTGATGATATGGCTTGTGACTTTTGATGTCATGGTGTAAAACTATGACAGTTTCCTGTGACATGTATTACCGAGATGTCCAAAAACATTTTCATTTTACTATGTTCAGTACATTTTCCCTTTAAAATGATGCATAGTTTGTTCAGGTTGCTCCTAAAACATGTAATATAAGAATGTGAATGCTTGCTCTTGTTCCTGAATATATTATCTCTTGGAAAAAGCCTTCATGCTGATGGAATATCCAAAACATATATTATTGCATAAAAAGCTGGTATGAAAAATCCAAGCTCTCTAGCAATGAGTAACAAAGCCACTTGGCCATTTAAGAGCAAGAAGTGAGACAAGGTTGTATTTCATTCCTGTTCCATTTGAGGATGTCTTTCTTTCCAAGGTCAAAACATCTTTGACTTGAATAAAGCAGACAACATTATGATCAGTGTATCAAACAAAAAAAGAAAAATGCATGGGTGAATCAAGAAAAAAAAAATGTTTGACAAAGTCAGTCTGAGTGAAAAAATCTCAAATCATGATTACCCAAGTATGGAACAAGTGTAAATATCGAAATTGTGGTGAAATGTGCAAATGAGGAAAGCAGTTACATATCAGCATTTCAGGAGCAAATTACACGGCATTGGCAGAGCTGGAAAAGAAATGTGAACCCGTTTTGGAAAAGTAAACCTAAATGGGAAAATGGTGCATGTCACGAATTCCAAAGCTATTCATATCACAAAAAAACACGAAAAAACATGCAACGCCACAATTGTCCCTGTAATGCTATATGGACTCGAAACATGACAAACAGTAGTTTACAGAGGAAAGTCCCGACCTAAAGGCGTTTCACAGTAGCTGCCTTTAGGAATTTTGGTATATAAGGAAACCTAAAAAGTAAGAAAAAATGAGATGTGATTCAGAGAGATTTCTGAAACAGATATTGAAGCAAGTGCAAAAATAAAAAGAACTAAACTGTCATGAAGAGAGTTTGTTGAAATGGGGCAAAAAGGAGTGACATTAGAAGATGTGATGAAGGCAGGCAAAATTGGAGATATTTGGCAGCCTGATTTGCCAGTGACATAGGATGAACTAGAGCCTATGGTAATGGCTTATCATTGGAAAATACATATAGAAGCATGATGTATGAATACAATACTGTACCATCTTTCTGTTTCTATGAATCACACCACAATGTTTTTAGAGTTGAATTAACTAAATAGATTTACCCCTTTCGTTAAGACAAAACTGCTTTCAGTATATTGATCATCACTGAAACTTTTAAAACCTGAATCTCCTTTCAGATTCCAAAAAGAGTTAATACGAATCAGTTTTAGGTACCATACAATATTTTGTATAAAGAAAGTTCTTTCCTTGTAAAAATACGAAACATTCAATTATTTAGAAGGAGATCAAGTATGATAGTGAAAATGAATATAATCTTAATGTGACAGAATTGACCTCTTAAAACAAAGAGCACTGTCAGAAAATCTCAAGGTAGGCTTGTGGAAATTAAATAAAAATTGTAGGAATAATGTACGAAATATAATATCAATATTAAAACCTTCATTAAATGTTAGAAACATCTGTTTAGAAGTTTGACATTCAAGGTGCAAAATTGATGTGCTAAAGACATAAACTGCCACAGGAAAGTAGACATGAAATGGGTGACCACAATCAATAATTTGAATTATTTGAACCACTTGTAAAGAAAAAATTGGGAAAGCTAAACAACATTTGATAACATTCTAAATGACACAAACATAAACGCATATATATACTTATGCACATACTTAGGAAATATTTGATTTTAGACAATATAATATTATAATGGCCTTTCAGCATCAGAATTGACAATCTTTTAGCAATGCCTGGGCTTGTATTCTAAGGGAAGTATGGGTGCCTAGCCACACTCACTTCCCCTCTGATCTTTGCCTCTTCTATTTGAATTCAGAGTAATGAACTAGTCAATAAGTCTGAGGTACAAGTTGGTGTAGGGTTACATGATACCGAAATGATTATTTTTGTAGGATAGAATTTTGCCAAGGAATATTGCCGATATGGCCTGCTCTTTTCAATTTTAATCACTGAGGGTTCCAAGTTGGTCACAGTGGCACAGCCGGTTGTGCGTTCGGCTGTCAACCGAAAGGTTGGTGGTTCGAAGACTGTCAGGGGCATTGTGATTTATCCCTTGGGCAAGGTTATTTACACTACTTGCCTCCGTTTGCGGCGCTGCTCTGCGGCTGACGCTAGGTTTTCGGTAAAAAAAAAACAAATGAAAAATTTCCCTTCGGGGATGAATTAGTGGAATTTTACTTTTTTAATTTTTTTTTTCTTGCACAAGTGAACAAAGGCACTCATTCATACTGCCTACCACAGGGAAAGAAGTTGGAAAAACATGAAAAATCCAGATCAAGCTTGCACACTGGCGGAATTGAGCCCCTGGCTTTCCACTTGGTGGACGAGTGTCCTAACCACTGAGCTATCCACGTTCCCATATGACAATAAGTTAACCGACTGTAAAGTTTGGTTACAGCTTGCGGTCAAGTATTTTTATTGTCATACATTTTTCCTCTGCACAACCTCTTGCGTGATCCCCTTTACCAATAAATAACTGATTAAATGCTACAAGGATAAACTGCATGCTGCTCAAACACAGCTTATCACCAAACGATTCTGTGCCACTGTCCTGGGTTCAAGTCTCAGTGGATGCAAATTTTTCTTTCTTATTTTTCAATCAAAAATTCTTCCCTCTGTGTTTGTAATTACACTCTACGGGGCTCATTGAAATTGTCTAGATCTAATGTGTCAGATCTATATCATGGCATCAAATGAAATGTTGGGCCTTGGAGTTTTTATATTAGGTACATGAACTTACTTTCATTCCTCCTTTTCTGCTGAGCTGATTCAGTGTCTCTCTGTGGCTCCACTTCAGGAGAAGACATCTGGAGTGGAGGTGGTGAAGGGAAACGGGTGATGCCCTGGACCATGTACACATTGACAAAAAAAAAAAAAGGGCAACAACGATAGGGACAACATCCACGACCACAAAGTGACGAATTACACACAAGAAAAACACAAAAAGCAAGATAGCATTGAGTCAAAAGCAATAAAGCAACAAACGTATTTTAAGAACATCAAAGAAAAAATTGTATGAAAATATTAGTTAGTTTAGACTGTTATTGAACAATGGTAAATCCAGTGTAGATGTAATCTGATGTAACATTCATGCATTACAAAAAATCAAAGTTGAACTTTTTAGATAAAAATATAAACAAGTATCATCTGCATATATGCCTCCATGGAATGAGAAGGCATGAGTCTTTATTAAGAAACTGATGTCATCTAAATTTAGGCCTACCATAAGCATGCAAAGGAGTTCCTATCAAATGATATTTTATTTTTCACCCAAGTTTTACCCCTTTCGTTAAAATTTCAGTATCCATGCAATGCTCCTTAAAAGATGGATTAAAGCTTTAAAGCTTTAGAATGTTGAGATTATACATATATCCATGTTATCAGATTTTCTGCAGAAGTTATCCAATCAAGTGGGGTAATAAAATCTCAAAGATAATACCAACTAACATTATTTTTTTGGTTCTCGAGTCTTTCTTCATTTTCTTGTCTTTCTCTGTCTTCCTGCAAGCTTTGTCGTTTTTCTTCTTCCTGTCTTTTTCTTCTCTCTTCTTCTTTTCTCTGATTTTCTTCCTCTCTCCTTCTTCTTTCATCTTCCTCCCTTTTTTTCCTTTCGTACTCTTCTCTCTTGCGTCTTTCATCCTCTTCTCTTCGCATCTTATCCTCTTCCTCTCTTCTTCTGTCATGGAGAGCGTGTCTCAGACTTTCATCCTAGGAAATAACACACATCTTTCAAAGGCAAGCAATATATGAAAAAAGTAGAGTGGAAAAACAGTAACATGAGAAATATTGTGAGTCACTTCATATTTTTATAAGCAATAAAACACAGTTAGAAAAAGTTAATCATAATATAAAAAATAAACATCAACTGTTGAGAAATCTTTAAACAGAGAAACATTAAAAAGAGAATGAGAAAATTACAAAATGCTTGTCTTGGCAAAGCATTAATTTTGTAATAGGCCTTTAAAATTATTTCCATTTTCTTACCAAGTCAAGAACTTTATCAAAAGATAACAAAATTAACAGTATCATGCAAACAAATAAAACAAAATAACAAAAATAAAACATCCCCACCAGAATTCCTCCAATACTCAACCAAACAAAAAACAACGCAAATCAAAACCCTCCCAAACAACAACAAAAACAAAACAACAACAAAAGCACAATAGCATAAAAACAGCAAAATATTTAAAATACATGTATGCAAAATCAAATTGAAAAATTGCCAACCAAAAGTAAGAACAAAACACAAAAAAATGTAGCAGAAGCCCAAAACAAAACCGTTTCTTGGGTTTGAGAAAAAAACAACAACAAAACAACCCCCCTTCTCACCAGGAAAAAACAAAACAAAAACAAAAAACAACAAAAACCAAAAAAACAACCAAAAACAAAACAAAAAGCTAAACAAAACACAAAAAAACAAACCAACAACGAACAGGCATGCAGAAAATAAAACAAAACAAAAACAACATTAACTAAACAACAAAACCAAAACAAAAAGAGAACATCAAGAGCAACAACAACAAAACAACAACAACAACAACAACAACCAAAACATAGATTAGGCATAAATTTAAAGTAGACCAATTGTGAGCATAAAATGTAAAATCGGTGCGCATTGAGTTTACATATACATGCACAATGACATGTATATATGTATGTCAATTCATGAATGAGCTCTAGCATCTCTTTAGGTCGCTGTTGTTGCTGGCAGTCCCAGACTCAAACAGTCACATGAAGGAAAAAAGAAATTGCTGGCCTCGCACTACGTACTTAAAGACAAAAACCGTATTCTGACAGCGTATGACGTCGGCCGTTTAACCTGGCAAAGGCTAAGTTCTATAACTGCATTAAGGACTATATTATAACTTTGCCACTTCACAAAGAGTAATACAACCCTCCTCTGCCCTAGTGGCTTCTTGTTGTTAAATATGTCTTGTTTTATTTTGTGTTTTGTCTTGTTGTTGTTCATGTTGCTCTTTTAAATTTATACGATTCAATTTGAAACAACTCCTGAACGAAACAGCGTACAAAAATGCAGGAAGCGTTTTGCGTTCTTTCCACTGCATAAATCGCCATTATTGCTGTTCCGTGTTTATTATCTTCGAATTTGGGACTGTCAAGTCAAGGGACTGTTAAGAGCTTCGTGTACCGGTACTTAGATTCAGTGAGGACGGATGAAGGTTAAAAATACAGGGCAAATGTTTACCCAAACAGTTGGTGCATGATTGAAGCTCAAGATATTATGCATGAAAAGCCAAGAACGTTGTACTCAATGATTATTGACTACAATATAAGACTAATGTGTTAGTTGGCCATTTCTGTCTTCTTCTTCTTGAGAGCCCCCCCCCTCCCCCCATGAAAAAAACGAAAACAATACAAACAAGCCGGGTACGAGGCGGTGAGGAAGTGAGCATTACATTGAATATTTGGACTCCATGAATCCAAATAAAATAAAAGGGAGGGGAAAGGAGGAGATGAGATTAGCGGTATTTGGGCTCCAGGAGCGCCGACAAAGGTTGCCCAAAAAGAAATAACTTATAAAGAAAAAGAAAAAGAAAAAGAAATAAACCCAACAATAATAACAACACCAATAATAACAGCGAAACGAAAAAGTAGAAACAATTTTATCATGAATTGCAATCAAATGACAAAAGACTTATTCGTAATATTTTGAAATGGTAATGAAAGGTAATGCCGTACTTGTATGCAACGCTTTAAGTGGCTTTCATTTAAATGAAATATATATA
>JBCJKF010021666.1:0-11543 GCA_039654545.1 Plocamopherus ceylonicus
TGGATCATGCCATAAATAAAGCCACAATGTGTTGACTTAAAGCGAAAATTGCCCTGAAGCCGTTGACTTCATCAGAAGCAAAATTACTTAGACAAAGAGGGGGGAAAAACGGGACAGTAGTGAGGTGTTGACTTCAAGCGAGAGTTGACTTTAAGCGTGTTGACTCCTCGCGGATTCCACTGTATCTTCAAGTTGTTGCAATATCAATTTCTGAATCTCAAAGCTAAAAATAAAAGGCTGTGATAATTTTTCCGGCAGTGTGGAATAACAAGATATTAGTATTAGGAGAATTTGTCAAATGTATAGATGTCTGAAGAGTGGCTCCAATCTTGTACGAAGTCTAATATTGTATTAATGTGGACATTCTGATTGTGTGCTTGATAAACCCAATGTTCAGGATATATCATGACAGTATTGCACAAAACATTTGTCATTTAAGAACTTAGAAAAAAAAAAAACCACTAGGTAAAAAGATGTGCCCATGATTCTTTCCAAAATTTCATGCAAAGCAGTGTGGATAAATACATTTGCATTTTGAAACAGTAACCTTTATTTTGGGCTACCCTGTATGCGAGTTATACTATATTTGAATTTATACATAGCCATCAGTTTATAGCTAAAGCAAGATGTAGGTTTACACTGGTATTTTTTCATATGCAAATAATAAAAAAAAAAAGCTCATAATATAATATGTATATGCCTTATAGAAAGAAGCTTTTGATTTATGGGTAACAAATTATTGAAATATACAAGAAGTGTTTATAAAAAAGTTAGTGACTTCAATTATGCATAGGAGGGCAGAGAGAGTTACAAAAATGTATATGGATTGAAGTGTAATTTACACACAACAAACAGATATACAACCTTGACCTTATGACGCCAGAAGCCAATACATCAACATGAGAATGATTTAACTTTTCTCTACATTTGCCCCATACACATATGGGCATAAATTGTACTCATGCCCATGTATTGGTTTATGGTAATTAAAGAGTTAAGCACACATATATCAATCATTGATAACAAAATTATGACAGTCACATTGAAACAGCTGTGAAAATAAGTACATAATATTTTGTACATATAATTCACAACACAAAATGATAGCACATAATTAATAAATAAACTCCTTCATGAAAGAAAGCATCCTTCAATCATTAGAAAATAATATCTTACATGATGAAAGTGTGTACAATGTGAGCATGCGCGATAAAATAAAGTTGTATATGAAGCCATCACTAATCAAAGACTACGGGTAAATGTGCCTTCCTCAACTTATTTTCAACTATAGAAATCACCCAAATAACTTTATCCTCTAAGTGTATTCCAGTAAGTATCCCTAATCAAGACTACTATTTATCCATCATAACTTGGCTGTGCATAGTTTATAGTGAGCCCAATGTCCAATGGTGATCAGATCTCACTTGGTCATAATAGTCATTATATTATTTCTAGTTCACGACCAAGTAATTCACTGCTTAGATTTAAATACTGTTTCAGGTTCATTTAGTTGAAATATTCGCTTTCTCGTAAAAAAAAGGGAGGGGGTGGGAGTGGAACATAGTTCATTAACTTAAAAGGAAATAAGAATATGTGGAGAGAAAGATAGCGCTCAGATGAAGTGACCATGCACACATGAAAAAAAAAATATATATCCATGCACAAAAATCCATCCTAAAAAAGACTGGTCAAAAGCAGGAAAATGGAGAAGTAGGTAAAGATTAAAGGTATAAAATATGAGAAAATCACATCCCTAATGATTAAAAAACAAAACAAAAACACCTGACAAACAAGGTCAACGTACAGACAAAACTAATTGACTAAAATGAGTCAATATTCACCCACTGAAATATAGTAGTAGCAGGTCCTGTGACTAGAGAGAAATTGACTACAGTTTGACTTTCATTTTTACTTTTAAAAAGATACATTTGATTTGTTTTGGATGATAATGGCATTGCAAAAGTAAATTATTTTATTTTCAGACTCAAAGAAAATCAAATATTAATTCTATGAATAACTGGTATTTTTGCATGAAACTATGACAGGAAATCTTCATAATGTGAAGTCTGATGACAACAGAATGAGATAAATCAATGTTACAAAATATAAAAAAGTCAGTCATTAAAATGGAAATCTCTTCAAGCAGTTCAAACAATTTCTAAAAAAAAAATCTTTGAAGTAAGTTCTTGTTGATAACAGTGATGAATAAAATTGTTAATGAAATGACATTCCCCTTATCAAGGGTGACTTGATTACACTATCCTATTAGGATGGAGAGTTGGACATCTTCCGAACAAATATCATAAATATTCTCAGACGCAAAACGAGTTAAAAAAGTATTCAAAATATCATGCAGAATTCCAGGAATCAAACAATGCCATATTACAGTTACAAATCTATTTCCATTCTCATTTCAGATCCATGGAACAACAGAATTTTTTTTCTCTAAATTATCATAATATCAAATAAAATGTGAATCATATCAAATATCAACTACTTATAAATTCATCCAAAGACTAAGATCTTCATATAACTAAAATATATATTTTCCTGATTTTCGATATGGCATTTGTGCAAAATGCTGTTAGTAAGTGTGCTTTTTCTTACAAAGAAAATAAACAAAACCCACAAAACAAAATACATAGGATAAACAAACAAATAGCTCTAAAGTCAAACATTCTCTTGACCATCAGCTTTTAATGCTTGATAAAAATGAAAAAAAAAAGTTGTCAAGCATAGTAGTAAGAATCTATTGTCAAAAACTACTACATAATTATATGTAATTATATGTTGAGTTCTGCTTGTTACAAATAAGAAGAATGACAAGATTAAATACAGACAAACCAGCAGCATGATCTTCCCCCTCCTCCACAACCTTCATCTCGGTTGGCTTGAACTATTAAAATAAACTGATACAGCATTTAGAAAAAATCAAGTTGATGATAGCCATGAAGGAGAGTTGGATACTAAAGCAGATGCAGTGGCCATACAAGCACAAGAAACTATCCTTCACATTGCTTTGAAAAGCGGATGGCAAGGTGGATCTAATTGCCAAGACTTGAAAATATGGCTTTCAAACAAAACACTGTAGAATGCATCTATAATCAAATGAAGAGTGCACTCATTAACTCCCTAAACTTTCACTCAATAAATGAATATAGGATGTCCCCCCAAAAATGCCAGCCAGGCACGACAAAGTTGCATGTGTAACAATTGGTTTCCGCTAACAAACAATGTCTCCTGAGTTGTTGCACTTTATTTCATCAAAATCGGTCTCGTGAAGTAGAAAGATGGGTCAAAAATAGTGAGGCATGGTGATGCCGTAACAAAATGAGATAGCCATGGCATGCGGTGCTCCGTAGGTGAGACCATTGAATGAGCCATGTTTCACTTGATTTGATACAACTTCGGTTTTTTTTTGCATGGACCGATTTATTTAAAGTTGGGTGCAATCCATTTGTTCTGGTGAGGGGACCTTTATACAAGTATATATACTTATGACGTATGTGTATTTTTTCCTTTTATTTTTATACATGCACACACACACATATAACTTGAGCATATTTAACTAGCATACGACACAAACTGATACCAGTCACAGCCAAACAGAGTGCTCCAAGCAAAGGCTAGCAAAATCTGCTTTACATTTTGCTAGTGTCATATCAAAAATAAATTATTGCATTGCATCAGTCCCTCTGCTAAGAATATGTCAAAGTAAAGAGAGAATACTTTTTGTGCTAATCAAAAAATATACTTGCATGCAATTTCTTTTCAAGTAAAATAGAGTCATTCATGAAAGTCAGTAACAATTGACTTTCCCTTTCTGGTTTTCCTGCCCTTTTTATTTACTGGTCCTCTCCAGGTTATTCATGTTACACAATTAAAACAATGAAACAAAGGAATCCATTCAAAGTCTCGACACAGATAATCTTCTATAATTACAATTTAGAATAAAAAACAAAAAGTCTAAAAAAAAAAAACCCCACCCAAAAACACTACACAATGCATTGTTAAATTACAGTTTTGGTGAAAAAGTCCTCAAAGAAAATACAGCAAACCTGAATCAAGCCATGACAAAAAAGGAATTAATTGCACTGATGAAAGATTTAAAATTGGCAAACCATCAAGAAGGCAAATGAGGCAGATAAAAGAGCTAAGAATTTCAAAGAGGCAAATTAAACATTCGAAACACACAGGATGAAACAATAATGAACCACTCCAATTGAAAGATCTGAGTTAAAACTCATGCATAAGACATAACAAGGATAGGAATTCACTCTTTCACACACAGCTAATAGGTTATCCTATATGACTACTAGGCTATAAAAATATTTTTCGCTCACAACCAAGGAGAGAAATGGGGCCTTGCATACCTCATTCACTAATGAGCAACAAGATAATAGCTTTAGCCTCCTGAGCCAGTAATGTTGTGCATGTGACTTTTTAGGTCTTGAACTAAAAAACCTGAACATGCAAAATCTTAAGTGGCATTGAAACCAATGATAACACAGTTTTTGTCAATATCATCAACAGTATCAATGTTTCAATAAATAATCATTTACTTAAAAATATTTACATCTCACATTTCATGTAACTTTAAAAAAAAGGAGTAATGAGATGGCTCACAGCATTATTATTTCCTCTTTCTTTTCTTTCTTTTGTTTGGATTTTGTTTTTGTTTTTTGTTGTTGTAGAAAACGGTTTTCCTTCCTCTTGAACAGTTATTGACACTACTCCAAGCAATAACTAACAAGCAAAAAACACACAAACACAAATTTGAGCAAAGAATTATCAGGGAATGGAAAACAAATTACATTATTATTGATATGAAATGAATGTAAATATTAAACATCTCCATGATCTGAAACTGAACTCATAAAAAAATGCTAAATCTATATTTTCCCTGTATTAAGTCAAATGCCACATTGGAAATAAATAAACTTCTAAAATAAGAGAAACCTAATAATAAACTACAAATTATTTAGCAATCTTAGGAATAGAAAAAGCATTAATTTTAAAATGTTGGCACATCTCTCTCACCTGTGGATGAAAAAAAAGAAAAAGAAAACAAATGAGAACAAAACGGCAGATAAAAAATTTCAAAGCATTCACAACTATAACCATTTTTGTCATATATATTAGGGAGTTTTTCATAAAAATACAAAACAAAACCTCCATCAAGTATCAATAAAAAGAAAAACCCAAACCAAACTTGCACACTATGCATGAAATGATACATACTAGCATTCAGTTAAACTGTTGTATAATACAATAGAACTATTTTAAACGAAATAGAGGTACTCTGTTCCAAACTTAATTTAGATATTTTAAATAGTTTTGAAATTGTGGGGTAGGTAAAGTTACATTTGAAGCAGACCTGGAACTACTTAGATATCATTAAAAAGGAAGATTAACGCTGCTGCATCAAACTAATCTATTTATCTATCTTCTATTTATATAAGAGAGCATAAGTATTTGAATACTTACCACACCTACTCCAAAGAGAACATGAGTGACAGTGATGTATAGGCAATAGGCCCATAAAAGGTAAACCTCACCCAGTTTCAAGTCAAGAAAACCCACTAGAAGAACAATGGTGATCAGAGGCAACAAAGTGCGATTGAAGAGTTCACACCGAGTGCTACTCATCTGGGCTATGATGAGGTGACACTGAGGAAAAAATACCAAACATAAAATGTTGAATACATTCAGTAAGTGATGAACAATACATACTTCTACTTGAGACGTGTCTTAAGAAATAAGACTTACAAGAGATTGATTTACTAGCAAATAAATCCAACCACATCAATCTAAATCTCACACTCTTTTCTTTCAAATCAAAATTGGATCAAAGGCAATTTTCTTTTAAAAGTAAAATTGAAAAGATGTGTATAAAAAGTTCATTATCATAGCTCTCTTTATCTGTAATATATGCACTAATTAGGTGAAAAAAAAATCATTTAAGCAAAAAGTACACATGTTGGAGCAATGGTGATTATAACATATTATACAAAGCCATTAAAAAGATGGCTCACAGCTATATGGGAAAAGGCAGTGCCAGTAGTCCAGTAGAAAAGCCTTGGCTGAAGTTCAATGATATCACATGATGATATAAGGGTCCAGGTGACCATTAAGGTCATTAAACAAAATGTGGACACCAAGGGACGCATTGCTTCACTAAAAGAATCATTTTTGCCTTTTCCATCTCTGTAAGCCCTGTAGAGATATAAAGAACAAAAGCATGAACAGAGATAAATAACTAAGCACCATGGAAGAAAAACAAATCTTTGGTGCATGGTCCCATAAAATATTAAAAAAAACAATCTCCCCCCCCCCCACCAAAAAAAAAAAAAAAAAAAAAATCTATACATTAGTCATTGGTAATGTAAAGAAAAATTGTTTGTCTGCATCACTTTCCCACAGCTGATTAATTGAAAAATTTTATGCAGTTATCTTCATAATAACATATCATTTACTGATAATTTTAACCTCATCATAAAACTTTGTTTTTTTTCACAAAGCTACAAAAAATGCCAGGATTTAAGACATCATCACAGAATCAAATATGTATACATCTTTGGTGACAGATATGCTATTAAAATTATTGATTACATTTCATAATAAAATATTTGAAAAAAAAAGAAAAATCCCCACAAAAACTGCTAGAGGGATTCAACGCCTCGGTGCAAATAAAAGAAGAACTGACCCGCAACCTTTGTATTACATCTGATGTCAGAATTCCCCTCTACCTACAGCAAGTTCTTCCTTTTTGTCAATATGTAAAGAAAAATTCAAAGGAACTTCTAGCATGATAATACCATTTATATTTAGCAATATATCTCAAACAGATTTGGATATCTTGAAGAAATCAACAAAATTCTTGAATGTTGTATTAACACCCTTTACCAAATGGAAAAGAGAAAGGGAAAGGAAAAGGAATAGTTGTGTTTGGGTTAGAAATATTATCAGATCCAAATACTAGGCCCCAAATCAGAATACATGTTGATTTCATTGAGAATATCATACACTGTCGACGACTCCATATGATTTGTTCTTTTTACTTTGAAAACTGCACCACTGAATGTTGAAAAGAAAAATAAACTGTTCCTACTCAGCTGGGCACATATTTGAAAACACAAAGTGGTGATAGGCATTGAATGATTTCAGAGAGTCTGTTCTGAGAATAAACATAATCTGGACCAATTGGCATGCCTAGTCCGGGTAAAAAGAGTTCTTATTTTTCAATCCCCACTGATCAGCTCAATGCTCTTGTGCAGCCAATGCCAGGCGAGGATAAAGAGTTAAAAGCAAGTTCAATAAATAGAAAATAATACTGAAATAACTTACTTGTAGATATTATAAAAGGTAGGTGGAAATGTCAAGGCAAAGAAACCAACTGTAAAAGAAGAAAAAAAATGTGAACAACTGATCAATGCTTCAAAAAGAAAAGAAAAAAGAAAAAGAAAAAAAAAAAGGAAAAAGAAATTGAGGTAAGATTGCAACAATACCTTTTGATCATAATCGAGCCCTCTTAAACATTTTCAACTTAAAATTTGAGCTTGAGTAGAGTTTGGCTCAGTTTACATAATTCACAAATATGTGTTAGGTCTCTACCCTCTTAATTGAATAAAACCACTGTCGTTGGTTGTTATTCCTTTCAACCATTTTTATTTTCATGATTTACAGTTCTTTTTAAATAGAATTTTCTTTTAATAGTCCTATTGTATAGATTGAAATGCTTAAACTATAGGTTTTGCTTCCATTTGGAAGTACGAATTCTTTTCAATGTTCATAAAAATAAGTCAGATTTGGATAAAGTGGATTGGGATTTAGATTAATTGTCCTAAAATTATACCCCAAAAATTGATTGATGTGAGTGGGTTTGCCCACGATGGGTCAAGTTTTGAGCTCATTTTTCAAATTCAGGAGAAAATATTGCCTTAACCCACATAAAGTGCCTGGCCTTCATAAAGGAGGGCCACTGACATAACCACAGGAAGCACGGCCGTGTTATTCAAAGGACAGCGACCTTTGGCTTGGGAAGAACAGTCGTGTTACTTGAAGGACATAGACCCTCACCTTCTTTAATGGAAAATTTTAGAATTCCTTTTATGGTCAATAACCCGGAAGTACTAGTAGTTATAAGTACAATGGTAGCCAATGACTGTGCAAGTTATTTTAAGCTTCTAGCCAATAGGCAAGTTGTGTTATTGATAGACAAAGGCAGGGGTTTCCCCGAACACGTGAGGCTACTACGTAAGCATATGGTTACACCCTGTTTTGCTTGAGTTAGATGGATATATTTTATTAACGTGTTGTTTGTTTTATTATCATGTTGAAGTATGGCTGCAACTGATATATGTTCTTTCAAGCATTTTATCACTTGTTTAGTCTTACAGTAACCATATCAAGCATACAAGTAAATTTAATTCTCACTAGCCCCTCTGCCAACCTCTTGTGTGTAAAACCAATGGGCCTGGCAAGCAATCATTTACACAGATCACTTCCACTTAACTTGATGATCGCTTCTAGGGTTAACATGTATACAATCGACTTGAAATAAAAAGGCTTGATACCTTTGTTGAAGTAGTAAAGAAGTTTTTGAGAAATGCTAATTTTTAGACCCGTTTTTTTCATCAACTATCAATATCTGAAAATGTCAGAAAATGCAAGGAATTCACAAAAATAATCTTTTATTTTACTATTGCCCTTTAATGTCCATATGCCCAAACAAAATGAACAGGAGGATCTGACCTCAGGGCATAACACAAAGAAAATGAAATCGGCACAGATTCAGATTTAACTAACTAAATGTATACAGATTGCATAAAAAAAAAAAAGAAAATAGCTCACAGAATATATGTTTGCAGAAAATTACGTATCTTTTTGCTTTTACATTTCATTCAAAATAATAGTCAACTATAATAAAGACATACCATAAACTGAAATTTCAAATACTTCTGCAGGAGACCAACCCACAACTGGTAAAACAAATTTCCACATGTCATGGCCACCAAAAAAGGTTACGATGTATACAGCTGTCATTCCCTGATTAGGACAAATATTCAATAAGCAGCAATGATTAAAAAATTACATAAAAAACAATAACAGCAATTCAGATGTTAAGAGATATGCAATACCTTCACACTTATCTGTACTTAAACAGCATGAGATCTATAACTACCATATTAGCCATATTAAGCGCAGGTGTGCTTAAAAAAAGTACCCGGCGGGGCGCGCTTAACAAGGTAAGTTTTCGGTCTTCACAATATTACGTTATTTCCAGTCAACACACAATGTCGTTTCATTTTCACATCTAGCCATTCAATGGATCACTATTTTCTTTCTTATTACCATAGACCAAGGATATTGGCAATCGGTATCACCTTCACAACCAACAGTATTATCTAGATCTATTTCAGTAGTATAGTACTAGTACTACCGGTATCAATGAACGCTCCACAATGGAATGCTACAGCTAGGCTAGTGAACAATCAGCCAAGGCCACCCAGTGCTTCGCGGGGCTTGTGATCTGGCAACGGCTTCGTATTATTGTACATTGTATGTTTATGGCCAAGCCGCACTTTCTCGCTCTCTCTCTCTCTCTCTCTCAGAAACCTGAGTGGGTGCACTTATAGGAAAATACGGTATGTAGACAGCACTTTACATGTTCCAAGTCTAGACAGTATATTTCAAATGCAAAAATGTACTGCACAATCATCAATGTTAAATGTTAGCTTTTCCAAGATATCTTGTTTTCCATTTTACCATCTATCTTTATCTTACTTATTACATTTGGAACATTTAATTTTGAGGGAAAAAAAATGAAATGTGTCTTCCTTATGTTAAAAGAAAGCCTTTATATATAAAGCTTGAAACCTCTTCATTGTTTTATTATTGTTTATTCAATTCTAAAGCATACCTATAGATTTTCTTTATTCAATCACTTACAATCTGCCCTATGTCGTAACCCCAGGGTAGAAAAAGAATGCCAGTGTTGTACTTTTCCCAGTGGCTCACTGCAAAACAGATCATGATGCCAACCAATAACAGATACACACGGAAAACATTGACTCCATGCTCCCCTCGTCCAAAAATACAAAACACAGCTACTGGCAGAAAAAGAGTAGCCCAGCTATCAAGTCCATGGTCAAAAAGTTCTCCAAGTGGAGAGGATGACTTTGTCCTGCGGGCTTGTTTACCATCAATGCCGTCTAGAAAAAAAGAAAAAAAAGAAAAAGAGCAATATTTTCTCTTTATCCTATTTTCTTGCAGACAAAAAGACATTGGAATGAACTTGTAATGTTATAGTTCAATTCTCATAGTATATTTGTCTTATGATGACTATTATTCCTGTCACTTTCTTTTGTCATTCCCGTCTGCATCAGCACCTTACATAAAATTTAATTTATCAGAGCTGACAAAATTAAAATGAAAAAGAGACAAGAATAATACATTCAATGAGGAGAAAAAAGTAACTAACATTAAAAGTATTGTTGATTTGTACCACATACTTTTTTGAAAGTTTGTCCCAATTAATGTTATTGTTCTTAAAAATACTCCTTACCTAGAGTGTGAGACAAAAAATTATTGACGGCTCCCATCAACCACACCCAATTTGGAATGGGTGAAAAGTCAGGATAGTCTCGACTAGCAGCATAGAAGTGAGGATCATAATAGGTCATCACAGCAAAACTCATTAACAACATTAAAAAACCAGTTAATGTCAACAGATTTGGAGCAATACATAATGGCACAATCTGCAAGTAGAAAAAACCAGTGAGACAAAGTATGTGAAACTGAAACAAGCATAAAGATTGACGCATACTAAAATAGACTGTAAAGAACAACTCTATTGTTTTCAATATTATAAATAAACAGTCTAGTTTTGCTAATCCGAACCTGTCTATCCATAGCAACTTGTTCAGATTATTGAATTTCTTTTATTAATGAATTGGTGACGATGATGCAACCATCCAGGCATTCAAAAGCCATCATGGGAAATAGAGGCTGAATGATGTTTATCACACAATATTCTTAGGGTCTACGGATGAAACGACAAAAAAAGAGTTTATGACCAGATTTCCTATTCTGTATCTTTAGTGGCCCTGATTAACAACCAGACAAAATGACTGGTGGAAACAGAAAGATGTGCAAACTGAAAGCAATTTGCCAAAAGGGGGCAGAGTTAAAATCAGAGCAAATTAAAACCATTTTTAATTCAGCCAGTGTTTCCGGCCTATGCCATCTCACTTCTTGATGATAAGAGTGAAAAATGTTTGTCAGTTTCGAGACGATCTGGTGTTAGCTAGCTTACTCTGACTCACAGGTTCACGGGTCAGGAGATGTCGAAAAATGGTGTAAAAGTGTCTATAAACCAACAGATACCTGGGTAAACGAAAACAAGACTTTGCAATCAAGGCAAATCTGGTCCATCGCTTTTGATGGCGTGAGGAGTTTGAATAGAAACCAAGCAAAAAAAAAAAAAAAAAAAAAAAAAAAAAAAAAAAAAAAAACCCCCCCCCCCCCCCCCCCCCCCCCAA
>JBCJKF010021888.1:0-11535 GCA_039654545.1 Plocamopherus ceylonicus
GGTGTCCTTAGCTCTCCCTCCTCCGCTAGGCCTGTGAGAATGAGGTGTCCTTAGCTCTCCCTCCTCCGCTAGGCCTGTGAGAATGAGGTGTCCTTAGCTCTCCCTCCTCCGCTAGGCCTGTGAGAATGAGGTGTCCTTAGCTCTCCCTCCTCCGCTAGGCCTATGAGAGTGGGGTATCCTTAGCTCTCCCTCCTCCACTAGGCCTGTGAGAATGCCATACGCATTTTCATCTTTACGCCCATATTTCCCGGTATAATATCAGACAATTCGTAGTTTAATCCTAAAGCACCTTAAAGCACCATTATCATTATGTGTGTCCCAATTCCATTATGGTCACATTACGGATTTTAACCTTTGAGCACTTTCTTCCCTTTGGTGTGGTGTCATGGGATACTTTCCCACCTAGACAGCACTACATCGTTTTACTTTAAAGCACCTTTAGTATCCTTTAGCTAGCGTTCGCCCTATTATATGATTTGAATTCTATTTCACTCCGATATTATATCGGTAAAGCACAGAATAAAATACAGTGAGGAGCGATGTCCGTGTATTATTAAAACTGTTCAATGACATCATTCTTTGAGCAAAATTGACTTTAAAAAAATTATCATCATCATCATCATCATCATCATCATCATCATCGCCATCATCATCATCATCATCATAATCAACATCATCATAATTATAATAATAATAATAATAATAATAATAATAATAATGATAATGATGATAATAATAATAATAATAATAATAATAATAATAATAATGATAATAATCATAAAATTTATTGTCCCTTTGTCAGAGAAATTAGTGTATAGTGTATATTTCATACAAGTAAAACATGGTACATGTTAAAACCATTAAAACTAAACATAATATATAAAAGGCATTTTAACAAGTAAAAAGAAGCATATACATAGATGGAGTTATTGCAGTATCATTAGATATTTTAAGTGCCAAATAAAGGATTTTAGAATAGATAAATAGATAGATTAATGAATAGGCAAATAGAAAAGTAAATAGATTAATACCAGAGATAACTAGTACAAAAAGGATAGATAATACAATATTGTCAGTACTAAAATAGTTTTGTTTTAAAAGTAAAGGCATTAGGTAATAAACCATGTAAGAATTACTTTATGTACAGAATCACGGGTCAAAAAGTATTATATAAATATATTGATAAATAATATACATATTTTATACACATACATGATTATAATGGATGCTCTCACTCTAGGTGTCACGATTATAATAAAAGTTAAAGTCACATACACATACACACATGGTGCACACACACACACACGAAAAAAAAAAAAGGGAAGAGGAGGGAAAGCGTTTTGCTTTATCTTTTAAGCTGCCTATTACTTGGTATAAAAGTATTTCGTTAGAGCTTTCTCTTCATTTTGGGGACTAAGAAACGACCACTTTCTAGTTTCCTGTTGGTAAATTCTTTATTAAGAGGGTGAGTCTTGTCTTTTATAATAATTTCCATTTTAGTTATGTCTCTTTCATTGATATAATATTGAAATTTTGCCTGCTTCACCCGTACCAACTTCTCTGCTTTACTGATTATTTTGTCAATTCTTTCGAAATCAAGGGATGAAATATTGCCTCCCCAGCACAATGCACAGAACGTAATTATACTGTGAACAATAGATTCGTAAAAGTTGATTAAGATAGATGTATTAGAAAGACTTTAATTTTCTGAGGAAATAAAGGCGGCTTTGACATTTCTTTAGGATATAAGCTGTGTTGTTCCACGTCAGACTGTTGTCAAAAGTAAAGTAATCCCTAGGTACTTATATGTTTTCACATTCTCAACAGATTTGCCATTCATTGCAATGGGGATATTTAGGTTACTTGTGAGTTTTTGTTTTTCCTAAACTCAATGATAATCTCTGGTTTTTGAGACAAAAGCTCATGGAAAAGGCTTAATTCAGATCAACTGACTCACAGGGCCTGAATATGCTCGATGCTCATTTAAAATTCATTGCATGTTGTCAATGCCATTTAGGCAGAATCATTCCTTGCCCTTACCATTGATGTCACCGCTTTAATGGAAGAAGCAGGACCTGGTAATCGAACTTTCTCCAAACATACTTGATTTTGGGATTTTTGCTATAGCCTTTTTTCTTTGTCGATATTTTGTGAAGCTAAGGGATTGTTGAAAGCTGGCAGCCATTTTTCCTTGTACACTGTTATTATAATGAAATAGGTTTTCCCCAAATCTGTCTACCACTAAACATCATGTGTGTACAGTTCAAGATCAGGGGGCAATTCCATGAACAATTCCATTCAAGTCATAGTAATTGTAGGAAACCTTTAATACTGCCAAGAGCTGAAAATGAGGTTACATGACAGTGTTCTAGTTATTGATATAAAAGTAATTTAGTCTTTTTGAGCTTTTCAGCCTTTCATAGTATGAAGCAGATACTATGAGATTTAATACATATATCCCTTTTCTGGACAGGATGTTAGTCTATAGCAGAGTTCTTTCCCAACTAAAACCATACCCATTTTCACCAGTTACGCAACAGGGGTGAATTTTCTTGCTTGAGAAAAAATAAAATAGTGCATATGTCACCCATCCAAAAGCAGTCCTTTCAAGCCTCTTGGGTCATAGGGCTGGAGCTTATCCTGGTTTCTGTAGCATGAAGCGGACAGTGACAGATTTGATTAGATCTATCACTTTCTGAACAGGATAGTAGTCTATTGTAGAATACTTTGCCAGCCGAAGCTGTACCCTTTTTCACCCGGGTCGAGCGAAGCAAAAGTGGTAAATGTTCTTGCTTAAGTAAAAAACGCATGTGTCATATGGTGATTTTGAACCTCATGACCTCTCGGTCTGTAACCCAACACTCTACTGCTTAATCCCACTATATGAAATTATGAGTTATGGATGGTTGATTATTCAATGAAAATCCTTGAAAGCCCTTAACAAATACTTAAAATGTTACAATGCGTTTGAAAAATCAAAGATAAATGTCAAATGTTTATTATCTGAATGTTTTAATTTTTCCATCTTTTTTTCTTCTTAATATTGCTGTAGAGATTTGAGTGACTCAGAGATCTATTGCAAAATGTCTAAAGTTACATCAAGAGGATTGCTGTCTGCCCGGACACGAAGATTTGCCAACCGTGCAGTGGACAATGGAGCACTGACTGTTAAAATTGATTCTCAGACCATAGAGGCTGATAAAGGTGGTCGAACGTTTTATTATCTTCCTGATCCTGAAATAGGAACTTTGAGTCCAGGAAAAAGCTTTGTGAGGTGAGATAGACTGTGTGAATATATTTCTTATTACCTATTTTATTTATCTATCCATGTCTCATGTTCCCAAGCAAACCAGAACAAAAACAAACCCTTCCCCACAAACACTCCCCAAAATATGATGTGATCACTTGAAAAAATTGGTCATGTAATACATGTGACAGTATCTTTCTCTGTCAAATGGCTAAAAAAATCGGAAAAAAGCTGGAAAAATGACAGGGCCCAAA
This sequence comes from Plocamopherus ceylonicus, assembly GCA_039654545.1. Taxonomy (NCBI): domain Eukaryota; kingdom Metazoa; phylum Mollusca; class Gastropoda; order Nudibranchia; family Polyceridae; genus Plocamopherus; species Plocamopherus ceylonicus. Next base: position 3,502 of record JBCJKF010021888.1, read on the forward strand.
AATGTTGCTCAACTGAATTAATGAGCAAATTTTCTTGTTTTTATATATAGTAAATGAAAGAAATGTTCTGCACTAGTTTCACCAAATGAAATCTCTTTACACACATTTTCTCACCCCACTCAGGTGTAAAAAGAGTGCCCAAATAATAAAGGCAGTGGATGATCTTGTCAGTGTGCTACAGTGATATGCTAGTAAACTGGCTCCTCCTCTGTATTCTCCTTAGGGGATTGAGAAGGTTACTGGATGGAAAAGGCCTATCAGGGAATCCTTGTAAAATGCAAAGAGCTTGATTAAGTGGATATTTTGCTATTTAAGAGTTCTAATTTAAATTTTTTCAAATCAGAATGAGGCATAGCGATTATATGAAGTTTCAATCAAAAGTGTCATAATATTTGTTGATTTGACTTTGAACAGTGGAGGAATTCCAATCAATGTGGCTGGTACCAGTCTTGATGCATCACAGAATCCTGTCATGAAGGCCATCTATGACAGAAAAGTTGTTGCTACTCAGGTAAATACATGAATTTTTCTATGAAGTGGATACTTAAAAAAGACATTGCCCAAAGTGGGTCAGAGAAAAGAAAACGAATATTACTCTTTATGTGAATATTACTCTTTATGTATCTTGTCCATACAGTAGTTATCGCCTAATTGGACCCCAGCTAGATGGATGTTTCACCTTTGTGGATGTTTTGTTTTTCTTATGAAACATTTTTTGCTATCAAAATCACCCCACTACTTGGATGATCCTCCTCCTCCCCCCGCCCCCCCCCCCCCAAAAAAAAAATAATTTTTAAATTAAAAATTGGCTATTTAGACGTCTAGATTGGTGAAAATGCTCTGTCCATCAACTTTTAAATTTATTCATCGGTATAAAAGAATCCACCTACACTTATGAACGAGCTATTATGCTCCAGAGTGCTTAGTGTAGGGAAAGGGAGTTTGGCAACGATTTATTGGCGGATACAGGACCAGGTGTGAATACAGACCTAAGCTGTCAATAACTGCTACGAGGCATGAAGGCTTTAGGGGGTGGTCTCTTGAACTCTGGGATATGATTGGTCAACAACCACGTCATGGCGAAGGCCCAGGCAGTGCGTTGTATGCTTGAGAGCCGTCAAGCCTTGTAGCAGTTTTTGACACCTTAGCTCTGTATTAACACCTGAACCAGTACCCGTGAATAAACCCTTGCCAGACCCCCCTTTCCTTACACTAAGCACCCTGGAGCACAATGGCCTATCCATATGCAAAGTTGGTTTCTTCATGGCCATTGAATACATTTGAATGTTGCTGGTCAAACCATTTTTCGTGAATCTAAACGTCCAATAAGCTGAAATGTTGGTAATAGATCATCCATTTAGAGGGGTGATTTTGGTGATTTGGATAATAAAAATATGGTTTCACTGAAAAAAAAACAACAACGTCCATTTAGCCGAATTCCAATCAGGCAGTAACTACAGTACTGTATTATTTAGCATCAGTGGCTGGTTCATAATCTTTTTTTTCATTCAGACGTATGAAAATTTCACTGGTCACAATCAATTTGATATTCATATCTTTGTTTTCCATTAAAAGTTTTAAGTTTTAAGTGATTTGAATTTTACTCCTCTACTCTCGACTTCTAGCCTTGTACAAGTGAAGCTTCTGGTGAATCCATGATCTGTCTATCCTTTGATATGAATGAGCATCTTGGGAAAAGAACGAAATTTCCTGTGCCTGTCCATGTCTTCTTTGAGTATGATGGAAACAAATTTCCTCAAAGTGTATCAAGTAAGATTTCTTTATACCTCATGAAAAAAAATGCTAAGGAGAATAGGGAAAAATCAATGAGAGTTAAGAGGTAAAGTAATTTTAAAAAGGGATAACTACCTTAAGATGTCTGTAAAAATATAATTATAATAAATAAGAATTCAATTATGCGATATTTGAGAACATCAATGCTAATATCTTGCTGCATTTTTACGTACAATTTTCGTTTCAACAAATTTTCCTTTTCTAAATTATGAAAAGTGAAAGCATTAGTTTAGGTACCTTACCTGATCATCATCAAGTATTGTGTCTCTCCTGGGTCGTTGCTTGCCAATCCATTCTTAACTGATATTTCATGAAAATCTTCAATTGTTCCTCAGAATACAGCACTCTGCAATACTACCCAGATCCAGAATTTGAGAAATTTCCTGATTTAGTGAAGAAATTTGATATGGATGCTGGAGTTATAACTTTGAAGGTTTCTTTAACTTATTATATCATCATCACCACCATTGTATCTATTATTATTATTATTATTATTGGTATTATTATTATTATTGTTATTATTATTATATTATTATTATTATTGTTATTATTATTATTATTATTAATATTATTAATCGTTATAATTAATCATTATCATTGCAATCATTATCAATTTGATGTTACTCTTGTTGTATCAGTTATTAATAGTTATCAAGTGCACAATACCCCCCCCCCCCAAAAAAAAAAAAAAATGGGCGAGATGGATGCAGCTATTAGTAACACTTTTCATCACGTTTAAGTTCAAAGAAAATTTGTTTTTTTAATTATATCCGTTTGATTCCTTTAAAGTTTTTTTTGTCATTTTTCTGGTTATAAATATTTAATAGAGTATTCACATTGATGTTTAATGAATAATACTGGATTACTATGTCTTTGATAGTCAGTGACCTCTTCACTTTCTCTCTGTCAAACGGTATTAATCAAAGAGAGTAGTATATTTTGTTTTGTCTTTCTGTTAAGTACCTGTTTGATATCTTATTGACCATGTTGCTCTGTGTGTATGTCTGTTTATCTGTCCATCTTCCTGTCTTTGAGTCAATCAATTGCAATGATCTTTGTAATCATTTGGCAACATTTTAGCCTTTTCATTGCCCTTATTTGAGTTTGAAACATGTGGTAACCTTTCTTCTATCCTTATATTGACATTATTTTATTGAATGTAGGCTGTTTTCAGGCTTTAATCATGCCAACATGTGTCATGATTATAATTTTAACTTCCCATTGCAAGTTTGAAATAGATGACGGTTTTGGCTTAAGATTTCATAAGTTCTGATGATGGTTAAAAAAAAAATGGAAGAAGTTGGGGAGGGAATGCAATGAATAAGGTCAGTTGACACAAAAGGGATATGATACAGATATACGTTATTATTTTTTGCACTGAAGTAATTTCAACATGTATTTTAGGATAATTTTTTTTTTTTTGCTTTTCCTTTGTTTTCTTATGATTTTCTTTCTTTGGATGAAAAGGGAAGCTTTTCAAATTTTTCCAAGCATGCTCTGTAGGGCCAACTTCTCATTTGAAAGTATAAAACAAGCTATTTCTCCTTAATAATAAAAGCAAGCATTTCAGTCTTCTATTTACTATTTGGACCTCCTCCACAGGGAAAGAATCTGCATTTAGGTTTCATGATGAAACACCTCCAGGTCCATGTTGATGGCAAGCCCTGCAATGTCACAAAGATCAATGATACCCATGTGGAATGTCGTCCTGACCTTGAAAGCTACACAATGGAAAAAAATTACATTGTTGCTGTAAGATTGCTATCTCCTCATTGAATTTAGAAGTTGTTTTTGTTAGTCAGTTCCCTGCAGAAGAGCATATCTTAATTTTGATTGTGGTCTTATCTTAGTGATGTGGGACTTTAAGTATTTTCAGTGAAGGTTTTTGAAAAAGTGAAATGTACTGACATATAAAATAAACACTGATAAAACTGCAATCCAAATTTAGATTGTGATTTTTTTTAAGGAGATATTAACCCACGTTAGACTGAGCTTTGCATTGCCTGACAACCTACCAGGGCTGAGCTTTATTTTGCCTGACAAACTACCTGAGCTTTATATTGCCTGACAAACTACCTGATCTTTATATTGCCTGACAAACTATCTGAGCTTTATATTGCCTGACAACCTACCAGGACTGAGCTAAATTTTGCCTGACAAGCTACGAGGACTGAGCTTTGTAGGGTACATCTTAAAAATTCATAAAAAATAAAGTTACTGTTACACTGTAATGCTAAAGTAACTCCTAGCACCGATTTATAAAAAGTGGATCTTCTACATAAAATTTTCAGGAAGAGTTTAAATTTGAAATCATTCTTAATATTTTCAGAGAAGTCAATCTCACACAATTTTTTACACACTTCTTCACCCAATTCAAATACTTGAATGATATAAACAGAACATTTCTAGAAGATATGGTTTGATTATTATCTTCACCAGGAGTATTCAAATATACACATATGTTCATGCTGCATTGTAGTTCCCTCACCAGTCAGCAATGGTATCAGATTCAATGGGAAGATTGAATGCATTGTTCTTCAAATCATCAGCACAATCAGGCCCATCCTCCACATCACTCCTTTCCTTACAGAAAATGTTATCTTCATCAATAATTGCCATTACAGGTCTGAATTTTATCACAGACTGTCTGGATTTTTGGAATTTCTCACCGTTACAATGTCAAGAGTCACAGTTATTGCATCCCCATGTCTGACCTCTCAATATATTTGGGTTTAAATTCTAGATGTAAAGCTGAATTTTAATCATTTACTTCTTATGCCTTTCAAATAAATCAAGAATGTTTCATTCACCAGTCATTTTGAAAATGGCAGTAGAACTTACAATAGTGTGTAATGTGTGAAAACCAGATGTAATTCTGATGAGCTCTGATTTTTACTATGAAGTCCATTAACATTTTTTGAATTCATAAAAACAAAGAGTTACCGTTGGATCAAAACACAGTCTCATGTTGATAAGAAGAATAGACAAAACCGTCAATTCATGACACAACTTTTGTGTGATTCATAGTGAGTCATTTAGTTATTGATGAATCCTGCACGTGTGTGATGGCTGTTATTTTCCAGCAAAATGGTCACCCAGACAGGTGCAGTAGCCATCTCAAGGCAGTTTGAAGCTCTTTCTCTTTTCATTTGAATTGTTAACCATAAATGATGAATAATTTTTTTTTTCATCCTATGAATTTGTAATGCTTTTGTTCCCCACATCTCAATCTTTAAACAATGCAGAAAACTATACATTATCATAATCTACATTGACAGTGGTGTGACCAACTATTGCTATCAACACTCAAAAGAGCTTAAATTAGGTCATGGACATTTACTCCTATAGAAGCTTAACAAATCAACTAATTTTGCACCAGCATATCCAGTTGATTGGCGCTTGCCCCTCAGATGTTGACATCCAAAATTCCATTTGTTCATGAAGTAGCTGTCGCTTTGCATGCTGCTAAATTGTCAGATAGAAAGTCTTGTCTAGGGATCCCACATAAAACATCTAGAGCAGGATTGAGTGATAGCTCCAAGCAACTAACGCCCCATTCCCCAATGCCCTATTAATCCCCACCCCACAAAAAAATACAACCCACCCAAAAACAAATAAAACAAAACAAAACGCCCAAACAAAAAACAAAACCCAGCAAAAGAAATAAAAAGAAAACCAGCAAAAGCAATCTTCCCACAAATAAACCAAATAGGCTCAAAACAGAACAGCTGCAAATAAAGAAAACCCAAAACCAAATCAACAAAAAACAGCAACGACAAGAGCCTTGTAATCATCAAAATGTTTATATGGCTCTGTTGTCAAGGGTATTCTTTTGCTTATGATGTCAGTATTATCTCTTCTTCAGGTGAAGGTTGGAAACTTGTCTTTCAACAATGCAGATATAGGCCTTGTGAGCTTCTACAGAGATTCTCCATCAACTGCTTCACCAACTGCTCTCATTGTTCTCATCATCCTTTTCATCCTCATCATCATTGCTCTTGTGATTTTGACCATTTTGATGAAAAGAAAGAGACGTGCATGTTTCAAGTGAGTTGAATCTAATAAATCTCTATTGAAAATTTAACTTTGTGAACATTTGTGTCATGCCCTTGATTATAAATGAAAATTGAATCTGTTTTGCTCTATCACCTGTTGTATTTTGCTTTGCAAACAAATAAGATGAATGATCAGTATTATTTTATTCATCATTTTTTGTATTTTTAATTATGAGACATTCCATGTAAGTGGTCTTGTGGTAAATATGTGTCCATATCTCTATTGATATTATGTAGGTATTATATTATCTAAGTATATATGTGTCTATTATGAGAACATTTACTTTCAAAGTTTTCCTCGTAAATGGAGAGGTGAAAATATCAAATTATGATACTTTAAAACATTTACAATTAAGCAATCTATATTATCTATTTTAATGCAACCCTAATAAACAAAATCCTTTTCTAACACTTCAAAATTCATGAACAAATTATTTTTAGTAAAGACAAAATGATATACAAGTTCACATTTAATGTTTTTATTTTGTTTTTCTTGTTTCTTTATTTATTATTGTATACAAATTCAAGTAAAAAACAAACAAACAAAAAACACTTTCATCCTGCTGCACTTTAGTTAAATCGTGTAACTGAAAATAGACTGGACTACTGTGGAAAGTTTGACAGATGTTCATTGATATTTTATTATTATTGTAAAACAGGGGCGTGTTCGTCCCCTTATTTCTTTTCTCCATCATGATACTTAATTCATATCATTTGATGTGTATTTTTTCAAGGCCCAAGAATCTTGAGGATGCAGCAAGAGGAGTTGAGTATAGAGCCCATGAGGATGCCAGTCGGGGCCTGATAGGGCCTTCCAGTCCAAGGGGATTCAATATAGACAATGGTAAGGGGCCACAGATGAACTCTAACAACCCCCCCCCCCTTCCCCCCATTATTCTAAACTCACTCCTTTGTATAATATTTATATTTTGATTAATAATTTCATTTATCGTTAAGTATTTACTATGTATTCGGCAGGTTGTTTGTTTGTTTTTTTTGCAATTAAGGGAAATATTTAAACCCTTGAAAACGTTTGTTTCTTTTTTTTTTTTAAGTGGAGACTTTTATTAGAAACTTTTTTTTCTTCCCTTATATCCAAACATAACAATTGAGGATTTTTGCAATGCAACTTTTGATATTGACGATTTTGACAACTCCTAATGTTTTTCCTTGCAACTTAAAAATAAATTATTTACATTCATGAAATGTTCAAAGGCCGCTTCAAATTAATTCATCTAATGTTTTGTGAAAATTTCAATGTGATCTATCCAGTCAATTTTTACATAATGCAAGCTAAAGACTTGGGAAGTTGCTTTTTTTTTGTTCTCCCAATTTATCAAGGGAGGTACATGTATCCCATCTGACTAACCAACTACTCAAATGTTGGTACTCACTATTTTCTATAACACCACATCATCAGTGAAAAGCGAAAATTGTAGATCTGCTTATAAATAGAGGTTTGGAGGCTGAACCAATACTGACCAATGGCAAATGAAGTGCTGTCGTAAGTTAATGGTAAACTTACCAAATAGCTTACTGACATTGCACAATAGACTTGAGTAGCATTGATAATATGATACATTTTTGCAAGCAAACTTGGTAACCCAGACAGAGTTTATTTAATCTGTTCATACTGCATTCAGACAGCTTGTTAGGAAATAGAGCCCTCTAGTCTATCATGTGTGGCTTTCAGATGCAACTGAAATCTATCACCTTTGTGACACAGCAGGCAGTACAATAACTTAAATGCCAAACAAAATGTGCTGCTTGCAAGGTTTGGCTTGAAAAGTATGTCAAGTCTATCAGTCTATTGCATATTAGACATTTCTAGACCTACACAAGGCTTTTGCCTGATGTGTTATTATGTTGCATTTTTCTTCACATTTCCAGACTATGCTGAAGGGGCCTATGGTGGTAAAGAACCTGTTGCATCCTATCATGCTCATATTGACGATGAAACAAGGCGATTGATTGAAGGGGAAAATTTGCTTGTGGATAGCAGCTGCCTGACTCTGGCGGATGAAATTGGGAAAGGTGACTTTAATCTAAATTGTTTTATAATACGATTAGAGTGCAGTCTTACTTGAATTTGAAAATGAGAAACTAACTCTAACTCTCTCTCTCTCTCTCTCTCTCTCTCTCTCTCTCTCTCTCTCTCTCTCTCTCTCTCTCTCTCTCTCTCTCT
>JBCJKF010021999.1:0-11528 GCA_039654545.1 Plocamopherus ceylonicus
ATATATACTAATGTCTGAAGACGAAACTTTTAACATAGACAAGAATGAGAATGGTCAGTGAAGCAATGATACTTGATACCTGACCTGTAAGTTTCTTTCTGTGATCATTGATTAAGAGTGCTCAAAAATACATCAAGGAGGAATTTTAATTTTAAGGAATAATATCACGTCACTTCATATTGGCACAACACAATTAAACAAAACTTTGATTCAAGCTGATCAGCACTCAAAAGCAAACCTAGCAAGGAAATCTTGGACCTAACAACACCTTTGTTCTTAAATGCATGTCTTTCTAAACAGCAAAAATGAAAAACAGCAATCCAGCACTAATATTCTCTAACTTTTTCGATAAATCTGAGAATGATGGCAAGGATTTTACGGGAAATTTTGACCAAGGTTATGAAAACTCTCAACTTAATATTAATTCAGTATCACATTCAGTCCAAATTTTTCTTGGAACAAATTACTTCTAGGTACCAGTATTGGAAACCACAAAAATGACCAAAAAAAAAGGGTCATTTCCAGTTAACTGACAATAGAGCTGTGTGAAAATATTGACGAATGCAGAAGTATACATATAATATTTAGAAATAGTTTATAACCTTGAAAAAATGATAAAAAGACAGACAAAAACAAAAACACAAAAAAAAGAGAAAAACTTGCCTGGCCTGCAGGCCTCATGGAGCTGATCTGCTGCATATCCAATCTAGAAGATCTGACAGAATTCACCTGGTCTTCGGCTATGCCCATGGAATTCCCATAAGAAGTCCTGAGAGGGTAGTCACCACGCGTCCACTGGTCTTCACGGTTGGCAGCAACAGGTCCGCCGGCCCACTGTCCTGCGCCGGGCTGCTCCATCTCCGGGGCCAGCCACGGGAGAGTCGGAGCCGAGTTCCAAGACATGGAGGAAAGCGATGACGATGATGAGGCAGAGGGAGGGGGAGTGGTCATGGTGGGAGAAGCGCTGAGCGGGGCTGATGAGATTGATGAGGGGATACCTGAAGGCAGGGGACCAGATGAGGAGGACTGAAGGGACTGTTTGGCAGGAGCAGCAGGTGGGATTTGTGGGGTGTGAGGATGGTGTGAAGACGATGGCGGGTGCTGGGGAGGGGGCAAGTCACGACTTTGATTCCAGTAGGCGGCAGACGGAGCTTCCTGAGGCCGTCCATTCATGGTGGTGGGCGACCAAGGTGTGGTTTTCGTGGAAGCAGCAGTCCTCGGGGGAAAATTATTCGAGATTCCCGTGGAGGATATGGGCTTGGGGGTCACCAAAACACGAGATGATGCAGGTGCCGAAAGCGGCATGGACGACCTCTGTGTCGACGATGAAGTTGATGAAAACACAGCTGACGTGCAGCTCTGGGGATAATATGACTTTGGCTGCTTGTCTGACATGACCAAACCTTCAGTCAGTTCTTCTGGACAAGGTTTGACACTGTTCGATGAGAGAAAGATGAGGTTCGAAACTTGTCCTGGAAGAACATAACCTACGACAGGAATCATGGAGTCTGAAATTCAAACAAGAAAAGCATTAACATTGATACATCCATCTGAATGCTAGCTGAATTCATAAAACATGAATATTTCACCACCACAATGTGGGGGCCTTAGAAAAGCTTATATCTGTCAAATCAAATCTTTACAACACTAACTCTAGGACCAAAGGAGACTTGTAATGAATGGAAAACTACACCCCAACATGTATTCCTTGTCCTTGCTGGGACAGAGACATTAGGACGAGGAATCCGTGAAACGAGGAATATGTGAAAATAAGAAAAGATCACTCTTAGTTGAGACCTTGGATTTGGGACGAGGAATCCGTAAGGATGACGAATAGGAGGATGAAGAATACATGTTAAGACTGTATTATAAGGGTTACTTTTCTATTATTACATTGTCAGATTTATGCCATGACAAAAATGAGGCAGTGAGAGAAAATTTTGGTATAATGAGATTTCACAACTCTCTCATATCTTTATGTTTTAAAGGAAAGAAAATGGAACAACCAGCAGCACTTGCTTTGTCAAATTATATGAGCGAACACAAGAGAAAGCAATCGGCCTGCCCTCAAAAATTTTGAAACACTCAAGGTCAGAAACCCTTGTGGGACTCAAAAGTTAGTCATTTTAAGACTAAATTTTTCTGTTTTTTTTTTGTTTTTTTTTACAGATAAGACATTGTGCGAGTCCCTGTCTCTTATTCTCATTCAAAAACATTCATTGCAGAGACAAAAAGCCATGAAAAATTTCACTTGCATGAATTACGAAAAAACATATTCTTTAAAACAGAGGTCAGAGGATGATTTCAAAAAATGAATTTCTTCACTTTTCACTGTTACAATTCAACCATAATGAAGCATGACTTCCATATCACATGAATAATAATATACTACTCAAAATGAGGACCATTTTTTTTAATGAAGCACCATATCCACTATAAATCATTGAATTTAAAGGTGTTATGATGATGATGTTTTTAATCATCTTAGGAATCAACTCACTTTTGGGAACTCACAGGCTGCTGTTGGAAAGGTACTTTAAAATTACTTAGGATTTTAAATAAGGCCCTGGGTGGTCCTTATACTGCCTTGAGTGGTAGATATAAAAAGCAAACAAGAAAAAACATTATTCAATCCTACTAACTTGTTCAAAAGATTTTGCCTATAAAAATATCACCAAAATAAATATGAATAAATGAAAAGTTTAGGCCCATACACAAGTAAATAAGCTTACCTGGCCAAGTTGGCACTTCATCAGCAGGTACTGGAACAAGCTTGTATGCTACCATCTTCGTCCGGTCAACTTTGGACAATCCTTCAGATGCAACTGAAAATTCAGCGACATCATGTGCCCCGTGTTTGAGGGCCATATCAATTTTTTTATCAACGTCCTCCATCTTTCCTGCAGGAGTGCGATCCATTGGCCGAGAAAATGCAATATTCTTTTCCTCATGAGCATTGGCCTCTTGAGAAATGTTCGACACTTTGGAAGTTTTTGGGACAGAGATTACAGATCTCTTCCGCAAAACACGTAGGTTTTTCCCAGATGAACTTGATGACTCCTGTTCCAGCTTGCTGGAATCAGAACCAGACTCATTGGCTTCCATCTCATCATCCTCCTCTTCGCTATTATTTTTAACTTTCCTTCGCATGCGAGTCGATCGCCTCACTTGAACTACTCTCCTAGGACTTATTCGTCTTGTTTTCAATGGTGATGTGTCATAATCTTCATCATCGTCTTCATCATCGTCGCCATCTTCCGTTTCAAAGTCCTCATCAGCTTCATCGTCATCCTTTATCTCGTCCTGTTCCAAATGGTCAGAATCTTCGGAGGAAGTTTTCTCAGTTTTTTCATGTTTCTCTTCTTTCTTCTTAGTCACTATTTCTGATCTGGAACGACTGGATCGTGTCTTATGAACAGACGTGTTTGCATCTTCTTCTGTAGAACTTGCTTGACTGGGTTGCGGTTCGACTGTCTTTGTTCGCTTTCTAGAATGAAGTGGTAATGACTCCATAAACTCTAAATGAGGGCGCCTTCCTTTGGCACTTGTTCCATCAGACTGCCGCGTTGTCATTCTGCCCTGAGCTGGTGACCTGGAGACAGATCTAGAGAGTTCAGATCGGGAAGGTGTTCCAGATTTTCTTGTTGCAGCCCTTTCAACTGACGACAGCTGGGTGCTTTTCAGGCGTAGAGTCTTACTTACATCTGGCTCCTTTTGCCCATCTTGTTGAGGCTGCTGAAGTCTGTTGGATGAATTCCTGGTTGACATGCGGCCGACAGGTTCTTCTTTGCCGGAGCTTGAGGATACATCCCTGTCTTTCCTCACATTGCTCTTAACTTCTGCTTTCTTTCTCTGAGATTGCCGACTGTTTCGACTAAGCTTCGAAAGTCTTTGTAATTGCCTTTCCCTCTCTTTCCTGCTCTTGCTCATACTCCTGACCAGCTTTCTCTCAGAAGTTCTTTTCCTGTTTATGTTCGTGGCCTTTCTTGAGTTCTCTGGATGAGCGCCATTCTTCCTTTGTGTGCTGTCAAACTTCAGCCCTGACCTTGTAGTCAAGGGGACATCAACATGAGCTTTAGGCTGAGCAACACTTTTTGTAGGAACATTTGGGCCTTTTGACTTATTCTGAGATAATGAGGTACTTTTTTCATTAATTTTTCTTCTATTTGAGCTCCCTCTGACATGACTGTCATCGTTCTCGAAAGGCACTTTAGGTTTGCGTAATCTTTTTGTTGGTTCTTCACTTTTTGAAGGCAAAATAGCATCTTTCTCCTTCCTCATGACTTCTTCAGCTTTCTTAGGACCCGCAGGACCATTCAGGTTTACTTCATTCTTACCAGCCTCCTCATGGACACTTCCAGATGATGATTGCACTTCTGTTGAATCAGATCCAGAGTGTTCCTCTCTCAAAGGTTCTTCCGCTTTTGACTCAGATTGATTTGGAAGTTTCTGTGTTGCCAAGATGAATCGCTCACTTGCAACCTCAGACAACACAGACAAACCTGCAGCACACTTTGTGGTGTTTTCTGGCATCACTGGACTTTTACAATGTTCAGAAACAGAGCCATGGCTGGATGTGTTGGAAGGCACTGATGAAGAGGATGAAGATGGAGAAGAAAACGAAGACAAAGAAGACTGTGCTACTGGTCGTAATTCATCAGACATTAAGAAAGATGCTGTTTCTTTGTTCGGATTACTCCCCTTTTCATCTGCTGGAAGTGTGTGAATTTTATTGGTCTCCACTTCACCACAGACTGTCCTTTCCATTTCAGCACTAACTTTCATTGTGTCTCTATTTCCTGTACTAAAGACATCACTGGGTGGGGGGCCGATGTTAGCAGTTCGGCTGTTCGCATTCACATCAAATCCTTTAAACTCCTGCACTGGTTTCGTATTAAGCAGCTGGTTCGGGAAACGCTGCGATGACAGGGAGGGCAATGTAGAGGAGGGAGGGAGGCTGGGTAAAGGCAGGGGCTGAGAAGAGAGAGAGCCAACCACTTGCGAGACTACCTGGTCCGATTTTGCTTTACCCACATTCGTGGAGACATGACTCCCCACCAACTGTCTTGAATCTGAACTTTGTGGGGCTGACTTCGAAGTTGGCTCAAATGCATGAGATACTGATGGGCTATCTTGCAAGGCAGCGGTCAGCGACAAAAACTTTTGAGCAGAGTCCAAAGGAGGACGATGGTGTACGATGCTGCCAGGACTTGAGGCTGGACTAGAATGGGTGGGGAGAGGCTGGATGGCAGGAAGCGGTATGGTCTTATCATTGCTGAGAACACCTTGCCCCAACCCGCTTTGAAGGCTCTGTGACGGGGAGGAAAACTGAGAGAAAGCGGCACCAGACACGCCTGTGCTGAATGATGCTGGACTTGATGATATTCTGACGGGAGATGAGCTGGGTGGCGCACTAGGGGAGGTTGGAGGCAGCCTGGGGCTGGGAGCATGGAAAGACTGGGGGCTTACTGTCTGCAACCTCTGACTGGGATTAGTACCCTGCCGTGGACTTACACTTTGTCTAGGCGTGATAAATTGACATGGGCTTACTGAAGGCTGGCGTGGTGACCCAGAAGTGAGCCTGGGGCTAGCTGCCTGTCTTGGACTTGGCGGCTGCCTCGGACTGGGCGGATGCCAGGGGCTTCCACCCTGACGGCCGGGACTGACGGGAGAGTTGAGCCGTTTGGAGATTTCTGGATGCTGTTGGTTGAGATTTTGTGGATGAGCCAGAATGTTGAGGGCAGCAGTGGAGCTCGTTTGAGTTGGCGACTGCTGCAACAACTGTTCAGCTATTTTTGGAATGTTTTGGGACAATGATTTCTCGGATGTGTCAATCCTCAACACTCTGTCGGTTTTGCTTTGAAGATCGGGATGATCTTGAAAGTTCATTTGCAGGTCTAACTGGCTGTTTTGGTGCTCTGTTAACCTCTGTTGTTCATATGAATGGCTGTTGATGTAATCATTTCTATTGAAATTGCTGCCTCTGTAGTCTGGAGCGGAATATGGGTGTGCCGCTTGCAGCGGTGAAAAGTCTTTTGTGCTTTGGTGAGTTTTGCGTACAGGCTCTGGTCTGTCAAATGCCGTCATTCTGTTTGGTTCCTGCTGAGGTTTTTGTGTGCTTCCATTGTCACCATGAGGCTGGCTAAGGATTTTCAGTAACTGCTGTGAACCGGTAATGGGCATGTTCCTATTGAGATCACCCTGTTTCGGCAATGAAGGAGATGGAATCTGACTGATATCTTTAGCTGTTGGATGGAACTCCGTGGAAAAGTTTGGTTTAGCGGGATGAGGAGAATTTTTAGCTCCTTTCTGGATTTGTTGTTGCTGCAGCTGCTGCTGCTCCTGCCTTGCCTGTAGGAGTTGCAGGATAACTTCCGCCCGTTGAGATGAGTCATCACGATTGCTATCGATGAATTGGCTATCCCCTCCAATTTGGGGCCGGTCCGCATTTTCATACACATGCGGTCGAGAATATCCCTTGTGCTGTTGTTGGACAAGATTTGAATTGCCAGCATCAGTTGGCCCACAGTCAAAAGTATCAAGGTCGATATCTGAGAGCTGAGGGAAGTTTGGGATGGTATGCTGGAAATGTGCAGCTTGCTGAAAGTTGTTCTGACCAGACTGAATTGCAGACACCTGCTGTAATCCTGCATTGCTGGTGGTAAAAGAGTGTTCCGTAGCTGGCCTCACCTGCAGTATCCCCACAGGAATGTAATCAATGTCATCATCATCATCCAATTGGGAGGTTTGGTGATACTGGGACACCGAAGAATTGCTCAACTGGCCCACGACAGGCGAAGTTGACAGGTTGACATTTTTGTCACGTCTGTTCTTGTCAAGTGTCCCTCGTGGGTGGCCAGATGCCATATCAACGGTAATGTTGGTTATCCTAGGTAAAGATACGTTTCAATTTGAAGATGATGGAATACCTCCACCCTCTTTTTCATTTCATATTTTCTACCCTCAGAATTGAGTTTAACTTCTTTCAGAGGCTGGCATTGACGAACGATAAAAAATTCAAATAAAAAAAAAAAGAAAACAAGTGCACTCTAGACAGAGTGTCCTTCACGTTATGGAGATGAAATGCGTTATCATGGGAACATTATCATCCTAAGCAACCTCTTCAGGCAAGTGGCATTAAAGATATGGCACTCTTGATGTCAGAAGTTTTCTTTCTCTTTCAGCTATCATCAACGTGTTCAAAGTATTTCATATAGAGGCGATTGTCTTGTATCCTGAAAAAGAGAGTAAAAAAAAAAAGAGATATTATTAGTGAAATAAGACATTGAGAGTTGAAATTTAATAAAATGTGAATACAGGTGCTCACCGCTTATAAGAACACATCAAATCAGGAGCTCAGGAGTTATTTTGTCTGATGTGTTCTTATAACCGATGTTCACTTTGGGAACGGAAACAAAGCATGGCAAGCATATATATTTGATTTTAATATTGTCCACCCACATGCTTTTTCTTAGCATGCCTGAAAGGCTGTGCACATTAATCCCGATTTGATTATGAAGACATTACCACACCAATAAAGTGAGGAAAGTGTATCGCAAAACTGACTAAATAATACTATAGATAATTGTCTGACTAGTCCTCCATCCCACCCACGTGATAAGTTCAAAAATCTGTCCACTCATGCAAGAAAAGTTATTTCACTTTTTTCGTAGAAGTAATTACCTGTACATACTACGGTAAATAATTCTTTTCAAAATGAAGTTCACCACAATAATTCTTTTCAAAATGAAGTTCAACAAAATCAGATGTCTCAGTCAACTGACATCAAAATTTGATCGGTCATATATTATATGGATGGTCACATCTATTTTAAAAAATTACTGCCAGACAGTAGCTTCTATATAACTCACTAAAATGATCTTAGAGCAGAGGTTAAATATCATTGCATGACTATCAATATCATATTATGAAGAATAAATTGCCCTATTTGCATGAACAGTTTCTTTTGTATGATGAACAAACATCGTATGCAAATCATTGATTTCCTCAGTATCGTAGGTAGCATTATTGAACTACAACTACAAGGTGCTTTTGAGTTTTTACTGCAGCATAAAAAGCAATGCAACTTGATGGTCCCTATTTGATGTCCTAATTACTTTAAGTGGTTGTGTGTATGGTCTGCCAAGAAAATAGGTTGCCCAACCCTGATGTGAGCTCTCTGTATCAGTGAATGTGAATACTTTCAAAATACTATAGATCTAAATATATTAATGTTGTGAAAATCAATTCAATAATATAAAAGAACATAAAAATTGCAGGAGGAGAGAGAAAATCCCAGGCAAGATATTAAAACTATGAGCACATGAATTGTGGAGTATATCTATATTTTTAGGATTACCAACCCCTTTAGAAGATAGGCCTAGGCCTAAGCCTGAGCCCCAATGGTTGAGTATGATTTTAGGTATTATTGAGTACTCTTTAGATTAAGAGATGTAAGATAATTTGAATGATACTGAGTATTTGACCAAACAATTTGTAATGAATCTCACTCATAAAATCACAAATCACCCTATTGCATTCTTATCAAATTGTTAATTTTCAGTCAAAAATGTTGAAAAGATAATCAAATTCTCCTTTTCCCAGGATGAACGTGCAGTTAGCCTACAGTATCGTAGCCCAAACAGGTATCGATGGAAAATTAGGGTAACTACTTGGCACACGATACTTAGGCTATAGGTCTAGGCAATTTGGCCCACTATTTGTCGGCAGCTTCTGTTTATCAAAAGACATCTACCATAGCTCTAGATCTCAAGCCCAACGAGCAAAGAAAAACTTCAAAAAGTAATTTTAAAAATACAAAAAATAAAACTGATGTTTGGGTTGGCGTCA
Organism: Plocamopherus ceylonicus; assembly: GCA_039654545.1. NCBI lineage: Eukaryota > Metazoa > Mollusca > Gastropoda > Nudibranchia > Polyceridae > Plocamopherus > Plocamopherus ceylonicus. The sequence goes on from JBCJKF010021999.1 coordinate 8,851, forward strand.
TAGACGTATATAGATCCAGATTTAGCAGGGGTGCATCTACTTTAGGACACTAGGGACAGTGTCCCCCTGACAAATCACAGGATTGTCTTCACAATAAAGTAAAATAAATGAAAAAGAGAAGGGTGGAAAAGAAAATGGGTTATACATTAACGAAAATAGAATTAAAACAAATTAAACAACTAGATTTAGACTCCTAACCAAGCATTTAAAAACTTGTGGAACTTTGCCAGCTCTCCATTTACTATTTGTAGCCTATGCATTTCTTCATTAAAAATCTAGCCTAGCAGTTAGCAGTAGGACCTAATACAGTTACTAGACATTAGATCTAGGCTAAAGTCTATGCCCACACACATCACATGCACAGAAAACATGTGACACACTCAGCTGTCAACAGAGTGAGAGCGAGCGGGATCTCGGACACATTTCAAAGTGTCCTTCTTGCCTTCTCTAAAATATCTATGAAATTAGCCATAGGCCGTGGACTACGCCTAGGCCTATTGGATGCTGCTGACTTTTTAGATGGCTTTGAAAGGGTGAAGGGGGGACATGTCCCAGCGTTGCCAGATGGTATAATATCAGCCAAACTTTTTTTATTATTTATTTCAGAAATGCATTCAACAATCTACATATTGTTTTTCACTTAAAAATTTACATTTAATGGAATAAAATCCAATCATATCATGGTTGTGGTTTTTTTCTGGATTAAGGCTTTAAACATACCAATTTCGAGATGTATTACAGAATGTCAAAATGTTAAAAGAACAGAAAAAAGGCTGATCAGTTATATTTTAAATGTCTGCCTATGATGGTACGATAGTAAAGTAGGAAGAAATTTTAACCTGGTTATCTGTTTAATCGGCCCAGGCCTAATTAAATGGTTGACAAGTTAGCGTTGTAAAGATATGATTTGGCTTCTATTGTTTATTGTTTGATTGCGATGGCATTTGAATGACTGTTAATAAAGATTAAGGATTCTACTTTAAACCAGTCATCAATCGAGTTGCACCATTGACAACCAGATCTATAGATATCTAGATCTAGATTAGCTCGATGCCTATAAATGAAGATAAGGATTGTTGTGTGGCACGGTCTTAAATATCTTTTATCCTTTTTACAATTGCCCTTTACTTGAAATCATTAAAACAAAGTGCCCCCAAGCATATGAGCGTAAATCCGCCCCTGAGATGTAGACAGGATAGGCTTCAAGCTTCCATAATGTATTTGAGGGAAATTAGAAAGGAGGTTTTTGGGGATTCAGGGTGGTATCAGTTGGTTCTGAGCGGGTCCAGTATAAACAGTCACAGATAGGTCTAGGCCTAACCCATATCTAGACATAGATCTACCTATAGATCAGATAATGCTCATGTTAAAACTGTTCCTCAAACAAATTTGTATTCTTCACGATTCAGATATTTCTTTCATTTTATGTGCTAATAAAATCTTTATTTCACCCACCTTAAAAACAATCATCGCTAAACTTAAAACCAAACCGTTCATTGAACTGGTACCCAGCTAGACTAGTACATTATACACTACAATGGAAAGACCAATACCATGCAATATATAAGAAAGCAAATAGTCTATTAGCATTCTTAAAAATGTAACATGGTTACTCTCCAGTATTTTGATATTAGAATTGTACATTTAAGTTTCTGTTTGAAATCTTCTGTATCTTTACTGTACTATACTATTGCCTATAAATTGGTAGGAAGTTTATTCCACAATCTGAATGCATTAGGGAAAAAAGAATATAAATGTCTATAAATACATTTGATGAAGACAGTGTTAATGTTTGACAATGCTCAAACCTTTAGGTCTGTAATACAATGTATAAAATTGTATAAAATTATTATTCATTAGTATAATGTCTTTCTTATAAAAATGTGCTGGGACTTATTTCTGACAAATTACAAAGCAAATAAAATTCTCTTCTGAGAACTGTTATAACAATAACTCTTTGACAACAAAGAAAAATAGATACCACTGAACTAATTCTAAAGAGTAAATTGTATCTCTATAAAACCAACCAACCTTTACAGGCCTACCATTTTAAGTGAAATTTAAAGGCATTTTGCCGCTGTGCTCTCTTCATTTGCCATGGTGCCCTTTTAGCCTTGCCCTTTGTAAGGTGGAACTTTCTTTTTTCGACCAACCTAATTAATTAAGTGGTGCTTCCATATAATTTAAAATGAACACAATATCTAGATAGATAAGAACAACATGTACCACTCACATCCACCCTTTCCTAATGTTTTCTTTCCCTTTTCATCTCCAGGAAAAGTTCCATCATCCTTTTCCACTTCACCCAAACTCATAAAGACTATCATTTGAACTTGAGGGGGAGGAAGCCATGTATTCTAAACTTCACTACATTCAATACATTTTCTCGCAATTAATTTTTCAAATTTTATTGTATTTGCTTTTGAGAATCATTTCATTCACTTATTGTTTGTTGTGTTTTGGAAAAGCATTACACCCTTTAAATAAAGTTGACTATCCTCACAACTAAATGAAGGACGTTAATCATTCTTAAGAAAATAATACAGTAGACGCCGGCTAAGTGCACGGTGGTTGGGAGTAGGCTTGAGCGTGCACTTAGGTGGCGGCCGACGTGTCACCCGATTTTACCTTATGGATGGAGTTATGAGAGTAACGTCCCTTGATTTTAACAAACGAAT
>JBCJKF010022110.1:0-11523 GCA_039654545.1 Plocamopherus ceylonicus
GAGAATCGGACCACATGATAATAACAATAAATATAGACATAATTACTAATCATTACTTGTTCGCATATACAGACTATATCCTTATAAAAAAATATAATTTTTAATTAATAATAAGATAATTTTTTTACGTAATTATATTTTTTTTTATTTTTTTGAATTTACTTTTATTTTTACACACAATCGCTTGATGAAATACGCGTTATAATTCCATGATTGCCATCAAGTCACGTGTATACTCTATGTTTGAAGCGATATTTTCCAAACTATCCTCTATATGCGTCTTAAATTTATAGCTCTCAGGATAATAGCAGACGAGGCACTAAAAGAGGAGCCCTTATAGTCAACGGAAATGAAATCTCATCGTGATGGTTTCTCCGAGAAATCGTATAGTCGAGAATTCTCGCGCGCATAAATGCGAGACATGTTTATCGTCTTGTCTCTCAATTTTTCTTTTTTCTTCCAAGAAAAGTTTTGTGTCACATCTTATCATCATACTCTCGCTTTCGATTAGCTTTCTCGATTCCTCTAGTTTTCGAAAGCGATTCCACCTCATGATAACGATAGTTTCTTCCTGTTTCTTAGGCGCCACTTGATCGCGAGGCGTACGTTCCTGCACGAAGTCGCTCTTAAATAGTCTGGGAACTGTCGAAAAAAGTGAAGTGGGTCCTGGAAGAGGACCCGGATAAAGTAAGGAGAAAAGCGGCGAAGGAGAATCCGATGTGCAGTGTCAGGACGCCCTGCAGGACTGACTCCATGATGTCGTACGCCAATCGATTCCCATCTTCTCAGCACACTCGTTACCGCAGTAGCTGGGGTCCGTCCTCGGTTTCCGTCTTCAATCGTGCCGACGTGCCGCGACCCTCGCCGGAAGAGGAAGAGTTCGAGTTCTACCACGAGCGACTGCACTCGGCGCAGAGTCGCCAGCTGATCCCGCTTCAGGAAGATCTGGCCGATTGGATCAACAAAACGATAAGTGAGTACCATACATCATTATAGACAGAGCGTATCTCCGCGAAATGAGTGAGTATCGATCGGCAAGAAACTTTTTTATACGAACGAGACTCGTGACATCGTCAAGGTCGGCGAGCATGGTTTCGTGAGAAAATTCGATAACCGTTAGATATTAGTTTCGCTGATTTATGAGAAAAGTGGATAGCTTTCGCGGATCTATAGCCTGCGAACTTGCAGGCCAAAGTCAGAGCATGAGTCAGAGTGTATTTTACCTCGAGCTTTTCAATAGAATGCGAAATAAAGCTCTACCTATCAATCGTTTATTCCAAATTAATGGTTTCGCATTTGCAATTTTATCATTTCGATGTCCGTATCACGCGAAGTTTGCCATGACAAAGCAATGTATCGCGTGTTATCTTTGAGATATTATTTTCATACAAAATAATCAAGAGCTCGACTTTTGCAATAACCACTATTTGAGAAAATCCTGACAAGCGTTCCAGCCAATTTCAAATACTTATTAACGTTGAATATATCAAAAATTGCTACGAAAAATTGCACTTATATTTAAAAAAGTAATATAATTAATTTTTTTAGTATATTTATTCTATTGTATATATTTATAAAAAATTTTTAGTATATTTAGTATTTATATTTTATCATATAAATTTATTATTTTTATTCTATTTCTTCACATATTTCAAACATTTATTAAAGTTCTCAATATAATCTAAAAAAATTAATTAAATACGAGAAAACATTACGTAAAATTTAGAATTCTAATTTTGCTACTTTTTTTGTTTAATTTGATCGTGAACGCCACGTAAAGTGCAGAAAGAAATCAACGTGGCGTAATGTCGTGCAACAATTGTACTTTCGCGCCATCCTTGGCTATCCACTTTTTTTTTTTCGTGTTGCTGATGTGAAGTCACTTTAAAACGTGTCGGTCTATGTCATACCACGGGATGTGGCATGCGTGTGCAAGTTTTACGCTTTGATACGTAAGAACCACACAAAAGTTAGCATCTGGCGCGACATGGGAAAGGATATTCATAATATTTCATTTTATATTTCATCGCGTGTTGATCAAACGGCTGCACAAAAATGTGTATGCCATATGCGTAAAATTTAGTGAAGCTTACATTGATGAGGCAAAAATTTTCAAGGACGGTGCCAAATAACTGTATATTGCTTTATAAAAAATTTAATTACTCTACAAATCCATCTGACAAGCCATATGCGAATGATTATCTCAAGAATAACTGTAAAAAATAGAAATGGAGGAGCTTAATAAGTAGTTGTTATAACTTATTTAATTATTATTTAATTATATTTTATTGATAGAAAATTTGACAAAATATTTTTATCGAAACTAATCAAGGAATCATCGACAGTTAGTCCTTCAATTTTACCGTTTTGTATTGTTGATGATTGAAACTTGCTAGTCGCTTCAATTTAAAAATAAAATTTATTATTTTTATTGGTATATAATAATGCATTTTATATATTGTTATACAACATAATAAATTTTTTTATAATACATTCTTTTATTATATACTTTTTTTATAATACATTATTTTATAAATTATCAAATAATAAATGTAATGTCGCGCGAATATATCGCATCATATTTTTTTAAATAGCTACATTTGTATATTTAAAAGTAGTTTATCCGACGTTTTGAAAATATTTAATTATTTAGTGCAACGAAGAGAAAGAAAAATTGAATGATGAAAAGAACAGTAGTCCGTGATTCTTTTTCTACGAGGAACTGGAAATCGTCCAATAGCTATCTAATTCCAGACGCGCATGGATGATATGACCGCCTTTCTGAACTGCTAGTTTCCTAATACGGTACGAATACGAGTTGATGCGTAAAATAGAACTGCTACGATGCACCGAGCGTCGCAGAAAGTAGCAATTCCGACGCTACGCGGTGTTTCACGTAACAAACATTTGCAACGCAGGCTTTTCACTGAATTACCATCGATTCTCCACTCCGAGTTTTACAGACTTCAACACTTTTGATGAATAATATTGAAAATTGTCGCGTATATCTCTTGCGAAGATCGGCTTTTGATATTAGAACTGCCGGGATAAAGAGGATAAAGTAGTATTAATTCCTGTTATATCGCATATAATTGAATGCATGAATGAAAAAATAATAATGAAAACATTTATCGAATGATTTGTTTCTACATGATTTGATTCACTTACTTACTTTGTCGCTTTGCAATACTTTCACCTCTGATTGCACGTTGCTTCGTGTATGCGATTATGCGTATCAATGATCAAAGAAAATGTATATATGCTTGTATATAAAATATGCGTGCTGTCGCGAATATAATTTGGCAAACGGACTGTGAGACAACGAGTGTGTCTTTCACGCGGCCTCGAATAATCCAACTCCAAGGATGTGGACCACCCTGAGAGATTGCGACACGAGCGAGATGCGGGAAAAACGAACGATACGTAAACGAACATCCAACGTGTACGTATATTTAGCCACAAAAGGATAAGGCGAGATACACGAGTATGATTTACGAGATTCGCTTACATTATGTCACTTAAAATACATCGATCTTTGACAGATTGTCAGAGCTATTCAATAATATTAAATTAATGTCAAATGATACGTGTGTGTACAATAAAATTTTATTACACTAAATAAATCTGTGAAAGCTGATATATTAAATGCACTTTTAACGATTCTCCAGAAATTCTCTCCTGAATAGATGACAATGAAAATGTTGGATTTATTTATTCGTTTGAATGCGAATACGAATGTTAATGGTATTTAAAGAATACAAGGGATATTTTATTGCGCGAAGAAATTATATTCCTTCACACACATTATATGCGAACGTAATGTGTGCAGATAATGTATGCGCTGCAATTTTGCAAATTGTTTTCCTTTTCTTTAGCTGGTATATAATTTTGGAGTTAACTCGAGAGAGAACTTTCCCTTTACCAGAGTATGAATTTATGTATATGTTCAGACGTATAATCCGCGACAATATCGATTATTCGCATTTTGAGCGAGTTAGACAGCTGAAAATTCTAAATGTGAATTCTAAATGTGAATTCTAAATGTGAATTCTAAATGTGAATCCTAAATGTTTTTTTTTTTTTTTACAAATATTGCTAAAAAAGAAAAATTTAATGCGTTTTTGTTGGTATTTACATTTTGTTATTTACATAGCATTTTATATTTAATAAAACATTTTAAGCATAATTTCGAAAGAAATAATTTCAACGAGTCGTGAGATGGTAAAGGAAAAAAAGAGATTTAATGAGTTTCCAAAGACGCGGTGGAAAAGATTGAAATTCACTCGACCGTCCCTAACGTGTCGTAAAAGTGTTTGCTCATTCGAGTTTGTTGGCCGAACAGATTTGCTCGTGTAAGTTTTTTTTTTAGAAAATCTAGGAAGATTAGAATTTAAAGTAAATGATTTGTGTAAAAAGATAGCTTTTAAAAATTAAAACATTAATTAATGTGACTGATTTTATATGATTACTCGTATTTTTATATGCATATTGATTTGTATAAACATCCGATATCAATCAAATAGAAAGAAGATTAAGATTGAGAGAATGCTCGAGAGACATAATTTTATTGTAACTTATATATTTTTTTTTTCATATATCGGACAAGTTTTCTTTCTAAGAAGCTTATTTACAAAATGAAATACAGAGAAAGAGAACTTTTCGTTGAATCTTCTCATTGAAATTCAAAAGTTGCCAAAGCATGATTGGCGACGTGAAAAAAATAAAACGACAGTCTTTCGTTACCCACGCGCGCCCTGCGCCTCTTGGCAGTTGCAAAGCCTCTGTGACTCAACCGGAAGTCAGCCGGGCACCCCTCTTCCTTCGTGCCACTTCTTCTCTACTCCCTTCATCACGGGGCACCCAAAGCCGCATTACGCATAATGGGCGTACGCCTTCCTAATACATTTGCGCATCCGCGATGAACAACAACGATCGTCGATGTGCGACGGTACCGTCTTTTAAATCGCGGAGATATTGCCGTGGCACGCGCTACGGATGTTCAACCAGCCGTAAATCAGAAAGCGAAACCTCTGAATCGCACCGTGCTAATTTATCGTCGCCGATTATTCCGTCGATATAAGCGCGACGTGGAGGTGATCTCATTCACGGTTGTGGACTCGGATTTATCGTGGGATCCAGATTGCGATATGCACCGTTTGCAGGGCCATGCTTCCGAGCAAATCGTGATCGAGCTTCGTGCCGTTTTATCTTGCCGCCGCTATATTGCGTAGCAAACAGTTTAAAAATATCCGCTATATTCTCTCGCTGAGCTCGACCTATGACACGAATGAACGGGATAGATATATATGTGTCGCGGTGTAATCGAGACACGTTTCTCGAGAGAATGGTTAGAAAAAGAAATGCAAGAGTGTCGCCCTTAAGAGAAGCCAGTTCGACATTAAAACGAAATGACAGTGCCATCAAGGATTTAACGAAAATACGGGTCACAGTAATTGCGTGAATGCCTCGGGCGTCAAGCAATCTCGCATGAGGATGAAGGGCGGATGTCATTACCAATAAAAGTCGAGGGAAGTCCTTCCTTTCGCCGCGACGTCGTCGGTTATAAACTTGTCGCGAAATTTATGCACAGCTCAAGCAAAGGTTGAACCGTATATCTTTACTCGAGTCAGAGATGCGACGTATCTTGCTCGCTCGAAATCCAATGATCGATAACCGTGTCGATCAGTGCCGTGTAACCGTCATCTCGAACCGATGTGCCAGAAAATCAGGGTCAGCATGATCTAAGGATAAGGCTGTAAAATTTAAAATAGAAAAAAAAATTATAATAAACTTTTTAAAAAAATGTATACGCTCGCGAACTCATCTATAAATTTTTTTTTGCTTTTACTTTTCAAGTTTCAATCTCTGATTTTTTAATAACAATAAAATTCAACACTAAACTTACGAGATCTTGTACTTCGAGAAAGATAAAATAAATTCTCAATTTGCAATTTATATTATCATTATACGTAGATAGCGCAAATAACAATGGAAAATGTAAATTGACGAAGAGATTATTTACGAGCATTATTTGGACAGCTCTTGTTATAATATCGATGAAAATTGTCTCATATTGAAAACACGACGATCTGTTAGCTATTGTGTATGCAGAATTTATTATCCTATAACATGAAACAAACGAGGAATTCTGCGCGATATATGAATACATCCGAGATATTGTCGAAGCTACGTTTGATCACATAACTTCTACGTTTAGATATTCGAGGAGAGTTTTCCTGACAACGAGAGAGATACCGCGAGCAATTCGCCGCATCGTTTCCTCAATTCCATATGCGGATTCACGCATTGCATACGATTCTTACGGATATTGACCTCAGCGGATCGGTTTGAGCGACGCTTTGGAAAACAATGTTCTAAAGTTATGTCGCAGACAAGCAACAACATAATTCCACAGACATGTATCTTAGCCCGGTGACGGGGAACATGGTCGCTTTTACGTAGTTCCGGGTGACCGAGTTCCCGCACGGCGGGAACTCTTCGCGCGTCCGTGCACGTGCTCGAGAGTCTGTATGCTCACTCAATAATTTTTTAACCAGTAAGAATCATTTTCTATCCAATGAAAATAATAAATAAAAAAATAAATGTTCATACATATAATAGTTTATGATATTTAAATAATTATATAAAACAGACGTAGAGAATGTGTATATGTTTTTTCAATTGTATTATAGAAAATCAATTTTAAAAATTCTGAGATTTAAAAATTTATAAAAAATATTATTTAAAAAAAGTATATCTTTCCTCATAATTTCTTTTTAAATTACTTTATTTTTATAGAAGAAACGGGAAGTCGATATTCCTACGAGTTATTCGCAATCTCGATGCACGTGGTCGGTGCCACGTGATGGATTCTGTACCACGGACCCGCGTTCTTTTCGTCGTGCCCCCGGTGCCAACCCTATTGTTCTTACCAGATCTAGTCACGAGCTCGCGGGTTCTCATTACCATCTATATCTACGAAATACTATCGCTGTGCCGGGGCCCAACCTAGTTCCTACTTCCCATTGTGTCCGCTCTATATCTATATAGGTGTCTGATCATGTCACGGCGACCTGTGAGTTTTCCTTAGATCCGTTCATTGATCGGTAACTCCATACTGGAAGTGGCGGGAGGGATGGGGGGGAGCTTTATCAAAGATATTGATATCCGGGTTAATTGAAGCGCCTTTTAAATGGAACATTATGGATTTTTAAACATATTATGTTCTTTTATATATAAATGGAATATAAGTACTTTTAAAAGTATGCCTGCATAATCTAAATATCATTCTCAATATTGCAAAATTATTATTCGTTTTTAAATCTCTCTAGTTATAAAAAATATAAGTTTCTCTGATTTAAATATAATCAATATGTCTTACTTTGATAATTTTGATAGCTGTACAATTTTCTGTAACACATTCACGTTCTACATTTCATGCTAAATAATTCCGAATTATGAATGTGCGATGAGTAATAAAAATAAATACGCACATATGACACGAAAAGTAAAAATCGCGAAATATTTCGAGAAAGATTTGCTTTCTCGAAATATTCCGAATATAATTTGAATTCTGCTTACTATATCCGGTGAAATTCAATTGCTCTAGTATCTTCAGGGTGATAGATATATAATCAATATCTTCTGTATGATAGATATATAATCAGACAACGATCGTAGTGTTATTACATTCGTTTATGCCCTGAAGACAGGAGATAACGGATCGAAGCAGAAGTTGATAATGGATAACGGCCGATGGTGAGCTCAAATTGACGCGCACATACGTTCGCTCTATCGTTTACTATTACTTTGTGGCTGCACTCATGCACGCACAGCAGAAATAAATGGAAGGAGATAATAGATAATGCAGATGATAATAATAGATAACATAAATCCAGATTAACATATATGATTAACGAACATGTTAAAGAGAGCTGGAGAATAGAGAAAAAGAAATAAAAAGTCTTTGAGGAGAAAATTAAATAATTTGTTAAGATAAATAAAGATTCTTGTTAGAATTTGTTTTCATCATCATTTGTTATCATGAGCAGAGATGGATTAATGCACGTGATCAATGTTAAATAAAGAGGATGAAAATAGAGAGTTCTTCATACAGAAAAGATTAGATAATTTATCTAAGTTAAGGAAAAATAAAAATCTTTGCTAGAATCTGTACTGGGGCAAAAAAAAAAAAAAAAAAAAAATCAGTTGGTTCATTCTCAGAGAAAGCCAGAATTCATTAAATATCTGTCAGGAGATCTCATCTCTTTTGATTTGAAATGCATATTGGAAAGTCTTATTATTTGAAAAAAGTGGAACGTGTGTCCTTGATCTGTTAGTATTTACAGCAGGGAACGAAATTAAAATGATTTTACAGTCACGCATGACTCGACCTATCGTGAGAGTATCGGGACCTGACTATTTCTCGCTTGACCTGTCGTGTCAGATCGAAATTCTTGATGCGCGACTTTCAAAGTATCACCTTTTTTCGGAAACCGTGAGACATGACGAAAGTCGAGATCAGAATTTCGCAAAAGATGAATCAGCTTAAGCCGATCTCATTCTCTCCTCAATCTTCGATCTTGTGATCGCTGATTTTAAACGCTTCGTCCTTGAACATCGCATGCTACTGATTTATTGCACGATTACTCGAGGTAAATTTGTTTCTTTAAACGGACTTCTCTTCGATCGATTAAACCTGACTGGCTGATCGAAATCTGATACAGAGAATCCGAGCGAATCACCGTTGCGTACATTTACGTATCATAACTACAATTATGTTGCTTATCGATCGCATCGAATGGTGTTTTTTTGTAAATTGGCAAAAAATTTTTTTGACATAATTCTAGTTTTATAAATTTTACTATAGAAACTTGCTTATTATAATCAATGAATTATAATTATAACAATCAAGAAAACAAGGCGCGCGCACACACGCACGAAGTATAATAATTTGCACAAACAGTTTGATAGAGGCTGAATAAGCTTGAACGATGGATTATTCTTCTCGTTGTAATGTACCACTTTATCGAGCCACTTGAGTATGTCATTGAAAGCTACTGGTAGTTTATGTCGAGAGATATATTATCGTGTATGTGTACGTGTGCGGATTATTATAGATGCGACGAGAGAAAGAGAGATATGAGAAGTAGACTTAATTCTGCAATTTTCGAATTTTCAGATGTGGATTATATAACGGGTGACAATTTCTTCGATGTACTTGATAATGGCGTGGTTGTGTGTCGACTGGCAAGGGTTATCCAGGAAAAAGCGAGATCCGCGATAGAAGCTGGACGAGCTAAAGGAGTAAGCACATCACTGGTCATATTTTACTTTATATTTTTGCGTCAAATTTTTTTCTTTACAATATTATCTTGCATTATTATATGCAATAATATTCAATTATCCTTAAAAATGTGTAATGTATCGTCAGAATTTTACTTGGAGGAAACATGTATTTCGATATAATAATAATAAAAATTTTGAATTTTTTCTACTCTTGCAAAAAAAAAAAAAAAAAGAAAACTATTGTTCCAGTCGATACCTGTGATCCGTGGCCGTTGCTGGGAAAATGCCACGCGTCACAACTTCTTTTCCCGCGACAACATGGAGAACTTTATACAGTTTTGCCGGCGTCTGGGCGTCCACGAGAATCTCCTCTTCGAAAGTGACGATCTCGGTAAAGCTCGGCGCAATTAACTTTAATGCATGCGAATTAAGTAGAGACTCGTTGCGCATCGTTGCTTATCTTATCGGACGACTTTCAACGAGACGCGATTTAAGCGCGTACCCGCTTTTAAGTTGATGGATGATAATTAGGAAAAACGCTATAATCCTGCGGTGGACGTGCATGTCATATAAATTATGATCCTGAGGTATGCAAATCCGGAGTGGTCGCGAAGCGAGAGTAATCGCCGCGCTGATTGCGCGCGACTTTGAAGAAAGTAGAGCGAATCCACGGCTCTTTGAAGATCGGAACGCTTTCTCACTTGATCAACTTTAATTATCATCGAAAACAAGGCGGTTACATAAATGACATAAGGTTGTAATTAAGCGAGAAGGTCGCCTTTAAAACAAAAGCTAATGCATCTTATTGTATCATTGCATATTTGTGCGTTGACTTGAATACAATAATAAATAACTATTAATAAGAATATGTTAAATCTTGTCATTTTATATGCGACCAGAATGCATATGTGGTACGACTGATCTCTTTACAGTTTTACACGGTCAACCACGGAACGTAGTGCTGTGTTTACTGGAAGTTGCGCGACTGGCGGCCAGATATTCTTTAGAACCACCCGGACTTGTGCAACTTGAGAGGGAAATCGCGGCGGAACAAGAAAGGGATCTCCACTGTTTGTCGGACAGCGGTATATCTCACAGCAGCCTCTCTTGGCAACTCCAATCGCCGTCACCGACCGCGACTCCCAGACCGCCGGAAAAGATCAAACACAGCAGGTAAATAAGCTGTATATCAATATATAAGCTGTATATCCATATATAGTTGAAATTTTAAAATATCACATTACTTGGTCATTCTCTGATACGTAATCCAACAATCTCGCAACCGATCCTGCGTATCTTCAACCTGTTGCGTACAACGTAACGGTCGACAAACGATGATGTTGCGGGAAGAAACTGAAACTTAACCGTTATAGCATGTATAAGTTATTCGCTCGTATAATTTCTGTTTCGCTTACGCGCACCGCATTTAGAATGACGTCCAATATTTCGAGAGATATATATTCCGCTTCGTTTACGACAATAGGTTTCTCCAGGTCAAGTTAACAACCGTTGCCTGAATGGGCAATTTTGCGAGGTGTTACCGAGCAGAAGATCTTGGATTTGCGTCGCAACGCAACTCCATAGGAGTGGCTAAATTTTATAGTATGCAAAACTTTTACGATATACTAATATAAAAAATAATATAATAATCGCTACATTGTATTATGCTAAATAATCAGAATTAGTAATAATTTTGTTAAATTGTTCCACTCTTAAAAAAGACATGTTAAATCGATACTCACGAGTATTGTTGCTTCTTTTCCTCAAAATCTAATCGGTACTGACAATATTGTTATCTCTTTTTCGCGATGCTAATTAGTTATCTCGACGATGCACTAAACATTACTTTATATCAATAAAAGCGTGTCATAACTGAGCGATACATTTGATAGTTTAAAGATTAAGTGAGTGTGTAATTTTTATTTAATTTATTTGGAGAAAGTAGAAAATTAGAATTAATATGTAAGTAATTATATACACATAAACATAAAATAAATGGCGCGCGCGTAGCGAGCGTTTATATTCTAGTTAGATAAAGTTATCTTGCAGTTTGCCATTATGTAACTGACCATAATATTTTACCGTAAATAGCTATAAATAATTATGATTTATTTTTTACTGGCAATTGGCACACACAATTATCGTCGACATTTTTAAAAAATTTGACCATGAAATATATATAATTTCTCATCTCATTTACATTTTTATATTTCTCTTTATCTTTCAAATTGTGTG
>JBCJKF010022220.1:6387-24760 GCA_039654545.1 Plocamopherus ceylonicus
TTGCCCTTGTTGACTCAGATCAGACCAGATTTGTTAAGTAGTTTATGGAAGATATTTGTAAGACATTTCACCACTGCTGAACCTTTTGGGAAGAAAAATATGCATAGGACATTTTGTGGATTGAACGGAAATGGAGAAAAAAATCCCATACATTTTGAAATTCAGTGTATCTAGTCCTCTGTCGTTTGAATTAATATATCCCATAATTATGGACTGTGGGCGTAGTGGTCCTGCGGACAGAGCGTTTGGCTTTGGACCGAGAGGTCACGGGTTCAAAGCTGCGTAGGAAATGCGTTTTTTTCCTTTAGCAAGAAAATTTACCCCTGTTGCTTCCCTCGACACAGGTGGAAATGGGTACAGCTTGGCTGGGAAAGTATTCTGCAACAGACTAGCATCCTATTCAGAAAGTAATGGATCTGATCTGCCGTCCGCTTCATGCTTTAGAGACTGGATAAGCTCCAGCCCTATAAGCCGAATGGCTTGAAAGGACTACTTTTATAATTATGGACTACTTTGTTAGTTATTTTGTAATGTATGCAGCACTGTCTTCTGATTTACTTTTCTGGGGCTTTTCTGCTCTTTTAAGTCTTAAAAAATAAAATCAATTAATTGTTTTTAATGGTTTTTGATATTTTTAGAATTCAGTTGAATTTATGGGACACTTAGAACTGGCAAGGAAGGAACAAATGGGACCCCTGTCAGCTGCAAGCATGGAGTTTGGATCCTATCACAGAGGCTATGAAAATATTCTGAGGTAGAGATGATAAAAAAATATTCTGATGAAATATCCCTTCATGAATATGATGAAGTTATTCTGACAGAAGTTTTTTGTCACAATAAAGAGGGAAATATTTAATAAAATAGCTGCATATAGGGTTTACCTGTTTGAGTTGAATTCTAATGTAGAATGTATTATTAGAAATCTTTATGTATGATGATGATGATGATGATAATAATAATAATGATAATAATAATAAAAGTATAATAATAATGATAATAATAATAATAATAATAATAATAATAATAATGATAATAATAATGATAATTATAGTAATGATTACAATGTTGATGATGATAATGGTGAGGATGATAACTATGATGAAAGGAGAACAATTGGCAGGTGATTGGTTGAGAGATTTTTGCTGGTGGGATCATAGTTTGGCCCCATTTCTACTCTCATATGAGGTAAATTTGCCCTTAGTTTGCCGTTCAATCTCAAGATGAATTGATGAGATTTACTCAATGAGATGTTGAGAGATCTAAACGAGAAGGTCTCTAACCAGTGACTGAGGCAGTAGCCTAGGTCCTCCTTGGCTAAATTTTGCAGGATCTGGTATCAAGCAGGATATTGAAAACAAAATCTTGTCGATTCTAGTATCGAGCATGGTATTCAAAAGAAAATGCCGATACCTGCTGCAAATTCTTATTTACACAACTGCTGCAAATAATCACTCCATTTTTTTAATCATAATTTTTGAAGAATTACAGAAACTGTAGGCAGTTAAGAGGCTACCACTTTTTTAGAGACACCCTGTATATAATTGGGTGTCAAGAATGGGAAACTGAAAATATTTAATAGTTTTAAGCATTGATAGAGGTATAACATAGGAAATAAAAGTAGATGAGATGCTAAGAAATAGGGCTACTCTGGAAACCCCATTTTGCATGAATCGGACAATTCCACTCCAATTTATGTTAAAGAAATGCTTCTGGTGATTTTGTTAAAGAAATGCTTCTGGTGATTTAAGTTTAAGTATCAGCACTCGTTAATAAAAAAAAAATTCTCAATGAGTTAAATATCTTGAAATTTTCAGGTTACACATGATAAATGAAATAGAGGAATTTTTCAAAGTTTTAGTGGCATTTCCACCTTCCAAAGATGAAATGTCAAGTCTTAACAGTCAGATTTCACCTGAAGAATTACTGACTCAGTGGCAAGCAAGGCTACAGATTGCCCAGGTAAAGTTGTCAACTTGACATATGTATGCACAAACTGATGCCATATTGTCTTGATAGAGATAGCAAACAGATTATCAGGCAATGATCATATCTTATGTACTGATCATATCAGTGGTTTACTGAAATTGAAATGCTGCTGTTTTTTGTTTCTGGGTTCAATGCCTATTTTTGAAGATATAATACTTTTTTTTTCTCAATTGAAAATATTCAATGCTCACATTTGTGCATGCCAGCTATAATTGAGAATAAGGGCTCATAATAACACTTGCAAGGAATTCATATTTCTTAACTTGCGTTAATTGCATCGGGATTTGAATGGCCAATTATATTCAGCAACAAAATCAATATTATTGTCAATCAGGAATTGCTGTAGTCATATCCTTTTTTTTTTCTATGGCTGGTATGTTTGCATCGTGAAGACTAAAGTTGTTCATGTGAAGACTGAAGGATTTATTTTACATATTTTTGTGAAGTTCTTATGTGGGACTTAAATTTAATAAAAATTTATACATCATATTTAATAATTCAAAACTTCATTTCTTTTTGCAGTCTTCTTTTCGCACACAAGAGCCCATATTGACATTAAGACGAACTTTGTTGTCTCTCATTGAAAGTGAAAGGGATCCACGTTTGGATATGCAAATTGGCAAATGGTGGTTGCAGAGTGCCAAAGTTGCTAGAAAGTAAGCTAACATTTTCACCTATTTTCTCTTTCTTTATTTATTTAATGTTTGAAGGTCCATTGATAAATGTTGAATACATCAAACCTTTTGCTACAATTAAAGACATTGACTATGTTCTGCTATTTTTTTAACGTATTTCCCCACTTTCTTTTTTTTTTTCTTTCAATTCATTTCAGTTTACTTTATTCATCCCAAGAGGGAAATTATTGTGCAGACGTGTAGTATACAATTAAAGAAAAAAATGATATTCATTTGAAATGTAGATATATATGTAGAAAAAAACAAATTATTTGATTATTTAATTATTTTCATCTTTTTTTCCCATTTTCTTTTATCAGCTTTCCTTTGTGTTTTTCATTTTTGAATCCATCATGGGGATAATAATTCAATACACTGTTTATCATTAAATTAATTTTTTTTTTTTTTACCAGGGCTGGGTATCTGCAGTCTGCTTATGGATGTCTTTTACAAGCCAGTTCATATCATCTACCAGAATTTTTTCTGGAGAAAGCGAAATGGCTGTGGGAGAAGGTCTTTATGAATTACTTCAATGATTTATAGAAATTGAAGGATTTAGAATTAGAATAGGTCAAAATCAAATTTCAGCTTAACGTAAACCATAGGCAGCGAGGAACTTACTATATCATCTGTCTACAAACAATACCTGAAATGTTTTGTTACCCTATTGAACGAATTAGAAAAAGTTTTAGGGTTTGTTGTTTTTTGTTGTTTTTTTTGTGTTTTTTTTTTTGGGGGGGGGGGGTTCTTCTATTAGCTGGACCACCTCCACACTGAATTCTGGAATCAGTACTCTTCTTTCATGTTTACGTTTCCTCTTATTATCATTCTCAATTACATTTTAAAAATCTTAATGTCTTTGAAGTGTACTAGTGTCTTGTGTTTTGTTTTGTTTGGTTTTTTTTTCTGGGTTTTTTTGTTGTATGTATTTCCATTTTGTTATGTTTGCTTCTTTTTATCTTTTCTTTTTTCTTGCTTCCTTTTCTTTTTTCTTTTTTGTCATGTGTTGAATGTAATTAATTGGAACTTTGAATTCAGAACACCTCTAACTGTAACCCCCATAAGTGTATTTTGATTTATTTTGCTTATTGGATGGTGTATTCGTGCCAACCAATGGCCTGATACAGAAGTCACTGGTTGTAAGAGCACTTTTCCACTTTGCAGAATTCTTTTTATTCCCATTGGTTATAAGAACGAAACATCTGATGTAAGAACACCTGGTGACAGCTGTTTCGTAGGTAAACCCTCATCCAACAAAATAACCAGTCTCTATTTGGCCCTTAAATAACTGGGGGTTGTAAATTCCAATGACACCTGTATGATGGCATGTGTACAACATTTGGGCACTGTAGGGAAAATATATAGACACCACAGTGAGTGTTTTGAAAATCACTATATTCCCAACTGCCAGGTATGTCGACAGTGAAAAGCTCACAGCCTTCAAAATGAATTGTTACAGAAAAATTCTTCGAATTCACTGGACAAAGAAAGTAACAAACGATGAAGCTCTTTCCAGAATTGGCATAAAACACCAACACTCTTGCCTAGCATCAAAAACCTCAAGCGCAGGTATTCTTGTCATATCAATCATCTTTGCCACCTGAAAAACGCATGTTGGAGGCAAATATTGAGGGACAGACAGAGAGGAAGACCAGCAAGAAGATGAGAGTGGGACATTGAAGAATGGCTTTGAATAACAACTGCTGCAGATAGAATTGCAGTGGATAGAGCGCTGTTTTTCGCAGCAATATTCAGGAAACAGCGTCCCGCTAGAGGATTTGCTAAGAGACACAGAGAGAGTCTGACATAACCACATCCTCATTAGCAATTACTAGTGAGTTCATGTCATGAGCCATTTGGCTTATTAATTTAGTTCTGTGATTCAACCCTGTGTATTCTTAGTTATGATCTAGTAAGGGAAACAAAAAGACTACTGGCAATAAATCAATGGCAAGGCTGTGATGTAATCATGAAATTTATGAAAAATGTAATAGCTTTAAGCTTTGCTTAATATAACGTAACGTACTTTAAATGAAGCAATGT
Organism: Plocamopherus ceylonicus; assembly: GCA_039654545.1. Lineage (NCBI taxonomy): Eukaryota > Metazoa > Mollusca > Gastropoda > Nudibranchia > Polyceridae > Plocamopherus > Plocamopherus ceylonicus. The sequence goes on from JBCJKF010022220.1 coordinate 11,091, forward strand.
TTCTTACTGAAATCCTTCCCTCAGGGAGAAAATGATGCTGCTATATCTTGCCTTGACAAAGGAATAACAGATAATTTTGGGAGTCCCTTTCAACCTGACAGGCTACAGAATCTTGATGCTGGCCATAAAGAAATCTTTGCCCAGGTGAGTTAGTGACATTTTGCAATACAAATTTAAAAGAGAAGAAATATGTTAAATAATTGAAGAATCAGGCAGTCAAGTTTCTTCATCTTATTGTTTTGGAGACCGTGGTGTTCATTTGTCTTGACAAACAGACGCTAAGAAAACCACCATGAATTCTGTCTTTTTGTCACTCTAGTTATCATTAAAAGAGTGAAGTAAATTGAAAAAAAAACATTTAAACTTTCCAGCGTGATGAAGTGATTGCAATTTCAAGTTTCTTGGGGGGTTTTTTGTAGGGTTTATCTAAGCCTTGTAAAAGAAGGTTTAACTTGAATTTTGCATAATCTTTTCATTTGAATTTGTTTATTATTTTATTAGAGATGTTTGGTACCGGTTTCTTCACTCTCTACGTTCTTTCATTTTTTTTCCTGTCCCTTTTTCTATTTCTCTTATGTTCATAAATTTCCACCTGTAAATTTCATCTTGTCCAATTAAATACAAACAAATAATGATTAAAAGAAAAAGCCACGCTTCCAATGTGATCAATGTATGTTTTGAAAAATATTTGGGGCAAAAGGAAGTTGAAACATGAGCAAAATAATGATGAATGTGCAGTCAATAGAGCCCAAATTGAACCCATCCCAACAAAAGTTGAGTGGGCAATCATGAAATTGAAAGACTGAGAAAGCTGCTTCCATTACAATGTTACTATTGAAATGTTAAAGGCTGGTGCGAACGTATAACATTACTTTTGAAAAGAAAAGAAGAACTCAGGAGCATGGCCAAAAGATTGGCAAAGACTGGTTTTTGTCTTAATCCCTAAAAATGGCGATTTGATAGAGTGTACAAACAACAGGACTATCTCACTAATCAGCCATGCAAGCAAAATAATGCTGAGGATAAACTTGAAAATAGAACAAAAGCTGTAAGAAGAAATCAACCAAACTTAGGTTTCAGAAAAGGAAGAGTCACTCATGATCAAATATTTAACCTCAAATTCACCATTGAGAAGTGCAGAGAAGAACAGGACTGTCCTCATTGACTACCATACTCACATGTGTTCAACTGCTTAAGACACAACGAACTATGAAGAACCATGAAAAGCATGAAGTTCACTGAAATGATTTTTAACTCATCAGTCACCATTCTCATTATTCAATCGACTTCTTAACTGTTGATAACCATTTTCCACTCACATTAAAATGATTTATGTCCTCACCCATTGCATACCATTCACATGTTGATCTTACCAATGATACAACACCATCAAAAGTATAAGTGTCACCACAAAATATTAGATTTATTACTATAACATTTTAAAAGTTTGTTTTTTTGCTTATTTTCATCGTTTTACTTTGAAAATCATTTTCTCCAGTCTCTATTGCTGTATGGAAAATATGGAGAAGAAACATCAAACCTTGAAACAAACTCCATTATGAAACAATATAGAGATGTGATTGAAATCTGCCCAGAGTGGGAGGATGGTTACTTTCATTTGGCAAAATTTTATGATCGCATCATGACCACTATTATAAATGATAAAGAAAAAGCACAGAAACAAGGGTGAGATGTCATTTTAATCTTATTTGTGAATAGCATTTCTTTCTACGACTTCCTTGTTTTGTCAATTTGAGTTCTATTTTAAGTTTCCACTTTTGGAAGGGACTTCATGCATAGCTGTGGTCACCAAAGAGAACAGATCATGGATTGTGACAAGCTCTCATTTTTAAAAATTCATAGATGACTTTGAGAGGCTACTTAGAAAAATATCGACTCTTCTAAAAGGGCTAATCTAGAAGATTTTCAGCTAATTTCTTTTGAAAGTGCTGGAAATCATAAGCGCCCTTTTGAAATGCAATCGTCATTCTCATGTGTATGAATAATGCATTGTTAGGAATTTTAAATTTTGTTTTATGTTACCTGGAAAAAGGATGAATCAGTATAAGAAAAATGGCAATGAAATTGATGAAAAATGTAGTGGCATGTGAAGTCTTTTATGTTAGAATTGTATCAGTACAGATAAACTTTATGTTGCAAGAACCATCTATTATTATATGAAGTCTCTAGGGACACCAAGTGGGCTACTTATAAAAAATAAAGAACAAGACAAGCCAATATATCAACAAAACAATGTTTATTAAGAGTCTCCACTATAAAGGTAAAATAAAACAGTAAAGTTTTGGGGTAAGTTTTTTTTTTTATTTGAAATTTTGTATGATGATAATTTATAATGTAAAACATGTATTTGGTAACATTTATAGTGGAATGCGTTTTATAAATAGTTTCTAAATTACATGTATAGACTAGTTTAAGCTGTGAAAAAATATCTTTTTCTTTCTACTAATTTTTTTATTTTTTGAAAAGGATTAATGTAATATAAATATCCCAAAACCAATGCATAGGATAATTTGTAGTTTGTATGAGAACATAATATGAGTTTGCTATATTTAAGAGAATAAATTGCAAAGCCTGTTCATTTTCTAAGTATATTAAAATTTGTCATGATATTCATGATGATGGGCATTTCCATGGTGACTTCGAAGTTTCAAAATAATTTTTATAATTGGGTGTAATATGTAATTCATCTTATTCATAAGGAATACATTAATGTACATAAATTGTTACCATCAGGAAACACCTCATTTATCCTTTTAATAAACATGTTTATTTGTAATCTTTTTTCCTGTCCTTTTTTTTTAGGGAATTTGTCATTCAAGTAGTAAATTACTTTGGACTTTCTCTCAAGTATGGCAATAAACACATCTATCAGTCCATGCCACGTCTTCTCAGTTTGTGGTTGGATTATGGAACAACAGTGGCAGAAGCAGAAAAAAAAGAGAAAGGCAAAATGTCTACAAAGCTACAGACCCAATGTGTCATATTGAGAAGAATCAATAGTGTAAGTTAATATTTTAAAGGGCTCCATAATATATTTTAAAAATTCAAAATTTTTAAAGTCCTAGAAAGTTCCATAACATCTATAATTCAGTATTTTAAAGGGCTATCTGGAAAGCAATTAATTCGAGTAAGTCATATAATGTTAAAAAATCTCCAAATTTATAATGTCTGAGAAAGATCTATAACACTGCAATACAGTGTTTAAAAAAGTGCACTAGCAACAAATTTGGCCCTGTGTCCAGGTAGGTTAGTGGCTAATCACATTCTTTCCTTGATAATAACTGGTTCTGAGGAAAGTATAATTTGATGGAAAAATTAGATAAGGTAAAAGAGATGCCACAGCTTGATGTTCTACTAATTGTAAGTGATCTGGATGCAAAACTAGGACAAAAAATGCACACCAAGAAAATGCAATAGAATATTAAGCATTTATGCAGGAGACAAATGATAATGGAGAGAATCTGAGTCATATGAAGAAAATAATCTCATTGTGGAAGGAACTTTCTTTCCACACTAAAGTCCATCAGCATACATGGACTTCTCCAGGCAGAAAGATACAGTTTGACCACATCATAAGCAACAAAAAGTGGAAGACATCTCTAATTGATGTAAGAACTAAAAGAGGAGCTGACATAACAAGTGACCATGGACTGCTTGGGGCCAAAATCACTCTTAAACTGAGGGATTACAAAGACAGGCTCCATGAGGAAGGGCAAATTTCATATAACAAATTTGAAAGATCAACAAATCACACAAAAATTTAATGTAGGGCTTCCAAATCATTTTCAGATTTTACAAGATGAGCAAGCAGTCAGTATCACACAATTTTACCAAAAAGTTTTGGCTACAAACTAGAAGATATTACGGCCTTGTAAGAAGACGAAAGAGCAATGGAGTTCAGATAATTTATGGAAAGTAATTGAAGGTAGACTTAAAGCAAAGGAAGGTCTTTTGAAAGCAATGTCACCAAGACAAAGAGAATATTAGAAAAGAATATATAACATTGGATAAAAAAAAATAAAGCTGTTCATTTGTATTTAACTCTGTTCCTATCCCTCCCTCCTCTCCCTCCCTTCTCCCTTCCCCTCGCTCGTTTTCTCTTGCTTTTCCCTTTCTCTCTCCCTTCATTCCCCCCTCTTCTTCTGTTTCAGTCTGTATAATATTGTTATACAGTAGTTACCGCTTAATTTGACGATTGTCTGGAGGCAGCAGAAACGTCCAATTAGACGAAACGTCCAGTTAGGCAAAACGCCCATTTAGCCTTAATGACTAGGTAAGAGGGGTGACAGTCCATGGTTGGACAATGATCACACCATCAAAGGAGTTTGCTTTATGTCATAAAAAGAGGGAGTTACATTCCCTTGTCGCATTGTACTGTCGAGCAAACAAAACACCGGGACTCTGGCAGACGACCAATCAAAACAAAACAGACTCATTTCCTCAGTGTGCTGACCAATCAGAAGAATGGCCATTTATTATGTAGGCTTGATCCAACACTCATGTCATGCGCAAGAGGATGAGTTGAGGGGGTGGTCACTTAAATGCTGGTATGAGATATGATTGGCCCACAACCACATCATGGTGAAGGCCCAAGGGTGGGTTGTATGCCTGAGAGTCGACATGTCCTGTAGCAGTTGTTGACACCTTCGCTCTGTATTCACACCTGGACCAGTACCTGCCAATGAACCCTTGCCAGTCCCCCCTTTCCTTACGCTCAGCACGCTAGAGCACAATAGCCTATTCATACGCAAAGTTGGTTTCTTCATGGCTCTTGAATAACATTTGAATGTAGTTGGTCAAACCATTTTTCCCGAATCTAATTGTCCAATTAGCTGAAATTTTGGTTTTGGACCGTCCAATAAGAGGGGTGATTTTGATAATAAAAAACCTGTTTCACTGAAAAAACGTCCACAAAGGCGAAACGTCCATGTAGCCAGCGTCCAATTAGGCAGTCACTACTGTATCTATAAATGCTCCTCTTTCCACTCTTTATCATCCAGTCTATGAACCATATTTGCCAGAGCATTGATCAAAATTAATTTCGTACAAATTTCTCTTCTTAGACCGTGAAACAATTAAGCCAACAATTAGCACCGTACCAGATGTTCACTGCATTCCCACAACTTATCTCAAGAATTTGCCATGCTCAACCAGAAGTGTTTCAACAGCTGCAGGTTTTTTGTTTTCCTCTTTTTATTATACCTTGATTATGTTATAGATTTGAGAATTTGTTTTAATTATTAAGATAAATATTCAGAAAAGTAAGTCTTTGCACTCTTTTAACTAATCTATCACACTGATAGATATGTTAATAATAATCATTTCATACTTCAAATGTATATTGTGGAAATGGAACCTATTCAACATATCATGACCTTGAAGATGTTATTTTGTTATTTTCAAGGAAATCATTGCTGATTTATTGACACAGTATCCACAACAAGCAATGTGGATGATGATGGCAGTGTCCAAGGTTTGTTCCATAATAAAAGTTTCATCATTCCAGATGTCACTTTTTAATATTCATCCCTTTTTCTAGAGAAAGACTATGAACAATTCATATGATCAGTGGGTATATTGTGTGCCTTAGATTAAGCTAGATAATTGAAGATGGATCATGATCATCATTCATCTCTGATGGAGAATAATATCAGAATTAAAAAAAAAAATTTTTTTTCAATTTACAGGTCTCTCATTCTTGATGTTAATTTATTTTATTGGTATATATGAAGTTTATTTTCAATTGTTGGGTCTTTGGGCAGAATGAGTTGTCTCAGGTTTTTTAGTTTTTCACAATAACATGTCTGCAGTAAAAGATGTCGGGAATGACAGTATTGCATTATGGTTAGTGGTCAGACTATATTTTAGAAAAGTAGTACATTTGTAATTTACAGGGAATTGGACTAGGATGGGTAGGCCTGGTATGTGGATAAAGTAGCAAGGAGATGCGACAGACTGACTGTTGTCAGTAAACAATTAATGAGCATTTTATGGCAGGCATATTTAGCAGTTAATATTCGTGGTTGTTGAGAGGTAAATAACATAGGGTTAATGTTGTATGCTTGTAAGTTGTTCAGTCAATGAACATAAATTGTTCCTAGCAATTTGAGTTTCATACTAATCATATGTTCAAATTCAATTTTTTTTCTTTTCCTATTTTGAATTTTTTCAGTCTTCTTATGCAATTCGTGTGCAAAGATGTCAAGAGATCTTTTCAACAGCAATGTAAGGGCTACCATGTCTTAAAATGTCTTTAAGCTAGCATGCCCATAAACCAGTGTTCTTTGCCATTAAATTCACGGGTTTTTTAAAATGAAAGTATGCTTTTGTTAGAATATGCAGCAGAAGACTTCCTTCCTATACACTAAGAATGCATGTCTCAACAAACATTTTTAGAAAGCTAAATAAATTTTACACATTGTCATGTTTTTCACATTTTGGATGGCTTCAGCCTCAAGCACAATTCTGTGAAAAGCATGCCTCAGCCTCTTCTCTTTCTCAAGTACTGTGCTAGTGCTATGTGACCAGGGACCAGGGTCCTGGTCTCGGTTTTGTATTTTTTACTATGAGGGGAGGGAGGAGGACACGACCATCTTTCTTGAATCTGGTCTCAATTTTTATCAATTTTAAGCTAGGGGGACCATCTATCAGGAATCTGGTCTCAATTTTTATAAATTTTGAGCTCAGTGGGGCCATGGACTAGGATCCTGGTCTCCCAGGATGACTCCATAGTTAAAGGTACATGATTTACATATACTTTAAACCTATACCCAAAATCCGGTCTCCCTAGTCTCATCCCAAGCATAAACACTGCAGTAGTCAGGCACATTATTTTATCTTAGCTTTTAAAACATGCTAGATCAATTAGATTAAGAAATAGATGAATTCTCAAAATCAAAAATATTTGATAACCAGTGTAAAAAGATTCTAGATCTTATTACAGAGCACAGACCCAATGTTATAGCATTAAGTTAAAGATTTTTCTCATTGATCAGTTTCATGTTATGCTTCTCCAATAATCACAAACATTTTTTTTCCAGATTAAAGAACAAGAATTTGAGCAAATTTATTCAGGTTGGTTTGTTTTCATCTGATTGATTGAATTAAATAATACTGTCCAATAGAACTGTTGAGGAAAAAATAGAAAATAGTTGAATTAAAATTACATCTTTTGTAAAGAGAGTATTTGGGTGGGAGAGAAGAAGAGAGAGACAAAAAGGAAGGAAAGTTTATTATACAGAGATTGTGGGCTGTGGAGTCTGATAAATTTTTCAAAATTCTTTGACTGGATATTGTCTACTCTGTAGGCTTTCAAAGGATCTAAACATTTCAGAAGTTGTTTTTTTTTATACCTTTTTTTGTAATATTTATATCAGCTTTGGTTGATTTGTTCACACCAGAGTAGCTACTCAATCCTAAAGTGATTTTCCATCAGATGTTCGAGGATTAAAGGGTGGTTTTTGGAAAATATTTATTGAAAGTGTCTGTTTAGGGCTATGGCTTTGTCAGCAGGATTGGTGAGTGTTTTTCCATCCTTCTCAATCTGGGTTGTATTGCTACCATCGGTTTTATTGTGCTTGATGAATGTGCAAGATCTCTTCATGCGGCAATGAGGGTTTTCATTTTCATTGGGACTTAACAGGCTTTCCCTGTATTTCCAGTATTTGGTCGGTATCTTTTTGTATTGGATGTTTCATGCTTCTGTATTCATACTTGATGTTGAGCTTAATATACACTGCCTCATGATATAAGATGCTGGGAAAGACATATTGTTGCTTGATGAGACTTGGGATGTTGGTTATCATTAAGTCCAGGGTGTTACCAAGGTGCATGGGTTCATCGATAAGCTGTATTAAGGCACAGTTATTCAAAGCATTTGCAAAGTTTAACTTCAGTCACCAATAAGCATTACTCTTAGATATTTGTAGCTTTTAACTTGCTCTAGCTGTTCTCAACCTGGTTTTATACTGTGTCTTCTAGTTTCCCAATTTTATTTCCTGGGGATGACCAAAATACCTGTTTTCTTCTTTTAGTTGGGAAAGAATAAGCACAATTATTTGAACAAAGTCAATAATTTATTTTCAGGATGGTAAAAAGTTGACAGAACGTCTTTTGGAGCTGTGTGAAAAAGATTTTGGCAACATGTCAACAGTCAGTCTAAATCAGATGTTTAAGCCCTTGAAAAGGTTGCTAGAAGACAGGTAGGCGACAAAAATATTCAATAAACTACCATTTTAAAGACATACCACCATACAGTTGCTTTAAAAAGCATCTGAAGACTTACCTTTTTTAAGGAATACTGGTACTTCTCATAAAAACTTTGCCTTATAAACACATATATTAGTGTAGGAGTTGAAATTATATTGAAATAATTTTCATAAGCATTGGTTTTCATTCTTATAAGCTTACTTGAATTAATATTTTGAATAAGTCTACTTGTTTTCTTTTATTACAGAATTTAAACAGTCACCAAAAATGAATACACATTTTACTTCATGATGCCTCATATGCCAATTTAAAAGTGTATGATGTCTTCCTCCCTCTACTTGTACATTTAATGTTTTTACGATACAATTGTATCCATTACTATGTGATCTATCCATTTAACATTTCAATTTTTAGGTTTATGTCCAATAAATGTAAATTTGTGCTATTTGTGTTTTTAATATTGTAAAGCACATAGAGCATTATCCATGGATATGCACTATATAGATGCTTTTTCTATTATTTTTATTATTGTTATTATCATCATTATTATTATTATCATTATTATTATTATTGTTATTATTATTTTTTTATTATTATTATTATTAGGCCTGAATCTTTCCAAGGATGCTGCTATTTCATTATTAATTCAATGTTAATGGAAAATGCCAAAGATTATTTTAAAAAATTAGCAAGTGTCTGCATAATTTAACATATTGATATTTTTATCAACTTGCTAAAAAATGCAAGTGAAAAACAAAGGTAATTTCGATCCCTGCTAGAAGTGTAGTCTACATTAAATATCCCTTATGATCTCCGATGCAAAGCCCAAGGTCATACATCCAGCAATACAAGTAGGTGTAATACGTAGGAAGAGGCCTAGATTTAGATCTATCTGAAGCCTTCGCTGCTGAATTGAATGATGGCTTGCCTTCCAAATACATGAGTGGTGGTCCTCCTGATATGAGCATTTCGAAGTGAGCAAACTATCTTAAGGAAAATAGACTGTGGATATGTTGTACCGAAGGAATATCCTGGGATATTATCGGTATAAACCATTATCGGGTTGAGCACAATTATTCTTTTTGACTACAATGTGCCTATATAGTGGAATGAGCACGATTGTGATAAAATAGGATATAATATGGTTTACATGTAAATATATATATTGAAACACTTTCACTCATGTCTGTTGCTTCCTATGTATTTGGATAGATGGAAATGCAATGAATGAGTTATCATGCTCATATTATGCAAGCATTTGATGAATGGTAATGGTTTAGGAGAATGTGAAGTAATACATTTTATTGAAAGCTCCTTTTGTTTCATTACAGAAATTTCAGCCAAATACTCCTGCCACTTCAGTCATCTGTGACAGTAAAATTGCCAGCTTTCCCCTCTAAAATGAGTCAGTATAACCCATTTCCAGACAACCAAGTATATATCCAAGGATTTGGAGATACAGTAAGTTGTCCGTCGTCCTTCCCTCCTTCTCCTTCTCAGTCTTTCCCCTCTTCCCCCTCTCTCTCTCTAGGGTGGCCAGCAAAGTCGGAAATGGTCAGAAATTTACATGAGTGGTAGGAAATTTAGTGTTAGTGGTAGGAAAAAATTGAAAGCTTGAAGTCCTTGAACACTCGTCTCCCCAAAACACTGATTTAGTTGTACCATACATTATGTACTCAATGTATACACAACATCATTGTATCTGTTTATTCTTTTCGAGAGAAAATCCTTTTTGTCAGTAAAGACAATGTGTTTGATGTTTTTAAATTTTTGTGGAAGTGACTTACACCATGTTTTTAATTTTTCTCCTACATTGTCAAACTTTCTGTATTTAACTTTTCTCTTATAGGCTTTAAGAGTTAATTCTCTATTCACAAGTCTCCCGACTAACTGTTGCTACAACCTAGACCTCTAGCAATGTTTCATACTAATAGATGTTTTTTTGTTTTGTTTTATTTTTTACTTATAATTTCTTTCTAGATTGAAATTATTACCTCACTTCAAAAGCCCAAGAAGATCACCATGATTGGAAGTGATGGACGCCATTATGTCATGATGTGCAAACCAAAGGTAAGGATGAAAGCTAGGCCTGTGGAATACCATGTTGTATTACATGTGTTGTATATTGAAGCAGTATGAGACTAATGAAGGAGTGGCAGAAAGCTAGCTTTTAATGTTTAAGTTTGTTTATTAAATCCCTCTTGTTGGTCAAGATTCAAACTTGAGATATCAATCAATTTTTTCACATCTCTCAAGCATTAAGGCTTTTGCTTTCTTTCTTCTGTTTATTTTTTTTATGAGCATGGCTGAGAACCAGTTATGATTGATTCATTACACACTAAAGGAATTTGTCGAACTTTAACTATAAGACTGTCATTGGCTGCGCAGGAGTAACACCTCTGTAGCATGGTTAGAAGAAGAAAAAGAATTTTGAATAAGGGGAGATGAATAAGGATAAGTTCTTGTCTTACAGTAGAAAAGTATTTAAATTTAGCTCCATAAATGTTTTTATATATTTCTGTAAATAGTCTTTGTATTGGAACTTAGAAATATTATTTTTTAAATGTAATTTCATTTCACCAGGATGACCTTCGAAAGGATTGTCGTCTCATGGAGTTTAACACAATTGTCAACAAATTTCTCCGTCGAGATGCAGAATCAAGGCGAAGACATCTTCTCATAAGAACTTATGTAAACCATAATTATTTATTATCTCTGTTTGAATACATTATGAATTTCATTATCTTTTTATAAAGCCTCAAAAATTACTTGAACGATTATGAAATCATTTATAACAAATCAAAATAATTTTATAGGTTACAGTTGGAGTGCTTTCAGCAAGATAAGTCAATGAAATTGCTTCGCAGACATTTGCAATGTTCACAATAGAGTAACCAAAGTGTTCGCTTGGTCTATCATAGTAATTACATTACAGGTGATTAAATTACTGATTTCTATATAATGTATTTCATAGTTCCATTTCACCTGTCTTTACAAACACAGCATGGTGAGATAAGACAGTTGATCCTATTGAAGGGACATGTAATTTCATATCAGTCAGCCTTTGCAAGCATTATAACTTAGGTTGCGGTTTTCACGCAGTAATTGCCAGGCCACCTGTGCATGTATAAGAGCAACACCAATATATTATGTTAAACCTTTGCCTAGACAGGGAATTACTACTTTGGTAATAATTTCTTAATCATAAGACTGGTTTCTGCTTTTTCGCAGGCACTTGAAACTGAGAAAACAATATTGTATTAGATCATTGACTGATGATTCCGTAATTTCTTGAACTTTGACATTTTTAGGGACAAAGTACAGCCAACCCAAATAAAGAAAAAAAAAATTCCAAAATGTTTGGATGTTCACAACTACCCCCTTGGTATACTTTACATATGGCTGCTTATTTTTTTCTTTTTTGGGGTATGTGATATGAAAAAAGTAGTCGTTCAAGCCGTCTGGCTCATAGGGCCGGAGTTTATCCCGGTTTCTGTAGCATGAAGCAGGCAGTGACCGATTAGATCTATCACTTTCTGAATAGGGTGCAAGTCTTTTGTAGAATATTATGGCGGCTGCCAAAGCAAATGAAACACTTGGCTTTCCAAAGTCTATAAAGACATCCTCATGAAGTAAAATCCTAACTTTCACTGCCCAAAGTAGGTTTGTGCTAAGAGCATGCAAGTGCCACTTGGGATCTAAACATGCAGTAAGAAACTCGAGCAGTTACAATGAGAAGCAGCTAGGCTCTTCTTGAATAGCAAATCTCCTGAAAAGGGGTGCATCTCCAAAGCCCTTGTAAAATTACAATGGTCAACCTTGGAGGATCAGCATGCATTGACAAAACTGACTTAAATGTACAGAATTACTGTACCAAAGATTCTGGCTCTATACCAGAGCCTTTTTCTGCTTGAATGGTGAAACAGAGCTGCCAAGTGTCCTGCATTTCGTGGGACAGTCCCGCTTTTCAACCCCTTGTCCCGCTGTCCCGCCAGCATTTGAAAAACCATCGATTTGTCCCGCAAACCCGTCGTCAAACAGAATTTTGTTTCGAAGCTGTGTTATGTGTTTTGATCCGCGTTTTTGAATTTCTTATGAGAATGAGAGCTCTTCCTTGTACAAAGATTATAAATTCGTCACCATTTCCCGCCCACACCTCTTCCTGTTTCTGACTTGTCGATTTTGCCCACAATGTTAACTCATGTTCCTAAGTCTTCATCATAAGCAATCTAACAGGGTTCCCACTGGGTCCTGAAATCTTTAAAAAGTCGGGACTTTAAAATTGTTTTGTAGGTTTGGGAATAAGGGGTCTTGAAAGTGATATTGGTCTTGAATTTTCGCATGAGGTCGGTAAAACGAGCGTGACGGTTCCGGGGCCTAACTTTTCGAATGTACCGGTGACCGTGAATCCACGACATGAGGATAGACTTACGATAGGCAACCGCATGCTCTGAACTGCTGGACTGGAGAGATGGAAAGAGAGAGAGAGAGAGAGAGAGGGTTGGGGGGTGGGGAAGAAGGATATACATGCGGGAGGCATGAGCCCTTTTAATATGCCATTTGCTTATCACAATAGGGAAGTTGACAACTATAGTGAACATTATGATGTAAAGATAGGCCTGCAACTACCATCGGCCTTCGGTAAAGATGACTACGGCATAATAGTACAACACTAGAAGGGTCATTGACCCCGTCGATTCCTGGAACTACTCATGTTAAATAATGTGGCCCAATACTACTGGTCTGCACTAGTGTGGCAATACCACACAAGCAAGGACTTACGGATGGCCATTGGTTGACTCTGACTACCGTATTATCCCTATTAAGCGCACTGTGCGCTTAAAAAAAGTACCCTATGGGGTTTGCTTAATAGGGTAAGTATTTGGCCTTCACGGTATTACGGTATTTCCATTCAATACACAACGTCGTCGTTTCATTTTCAAGTCGAGCCATTCAATTGATCTATTTTCTTTCTTATTACGGCATAGAAAGGTATAATATTGACAATCAGTATCACCTTCACTACCAATTATAGTACATGTACATGTATTATCTAGATGTATTACAGTAGTATAGTACTAGTACTACCGGCATCAATGAGCCCTGGAGACTGGAACGCTTAACACTGCTACTACATATAGTACTACTGCTAGGCTAGCGAACGATCAGCCAAAGCCACTGAGTGCTTCCCAGGGCTTGTGATCTGGTAACAGCTTCGTATTATGGCACATTGTGTGTCTATGGCCAAGCCGCGCTAGCCGCCTGCACACCTATTATCAATACCCCTACTTCAATGCTCGTGTTGGCCGGCATGGTAGCATACTAATACTACTGCTACATACTATTACTATTAGGCCTAGCATGCTCTCTCTCTCTCTCTCTCTCTCTCTCTCTCTCTCTCTCTCTCTCTCTCTCTCCCTCCCTCTCTCTCTCCCTCTATC
>JBCJKF010022221.1:2711-17656 GCA_039654545.1 Plocamopherus ceylonicus
CCCCCCCCCCCCCCCCCCCCCCCCCCCCCCCCCCCCCCCCCCCCCCCCCCCCCTCCCCCCCCACAAACCCTCGAACACAAATTGAGAAATAAATCTAAAACTAGAAGGTAGGGTTCGTTCATTATAACGTGTTTGCAGCAAGTGTGGTTAACTTGGTGCATCATGGGTGTTGTTGCAAATTATAATATAATGTGTAGCTTGATTCTAAATTCCCCGTTCATAGAGCGGGCCACCTTGCTAGTAGTACTAATGAATTTTTAAAGTTTTAATTGTTGAAATTTGAGCATGTGAGCTATTGTCTCATGGTGAAACTAAAATCTAACTTGAAGTTTGAAGAATAATAAAACGATGTTTCCGCATGAGACGAAAGCCAGGAACCGGTTGTCGCTAGGGTTGTAATGCCAAGCACACTTTCATTCAATAAGAGTTGCAATTGGTGCGCTCGGGACGGCGAAGCTGGACACGACAATCAGATGAAAAATCCAACTACATGTACATGTATAGTATAATGATTAACATGGCCAATGGTAGAGTCCAATGATTGACCATGACAAGTATATCTGTTACATAATTCATTTTTCTTTTTCAAGGTAATGACATTTGTTGAATAATTTTGAATTTTTTAGGTCAAATACATGAAGTTGTTCTTTAGATGTACCAGACAATAATATATTCTGCCAGTAATTCATGGATTGACGAAGGGTTTTGTTACGTCAGTTGGAACCTGGTGTGACTTGACGTACCGGTAAAAGACATTGAAATAATTATGTTCCACTGTACCCAACATAAAGTAACTAAATAAAGTAATCATACTTTACAAATCAATCAATGGACAAGCAATATTACCACTAGAGGAATTCAATATGAGAAAGAGTCACACACAATCTGATGCTGAAACATGTACACTGTCTTCATAAAATGTATATTGCCATTTATATTCCCATTTCCCTAATGCAATCAGATTGAGGAATAAACTCATTTCCCTAATGCAATCAGATTGAGGAATAAACTCCTTACCAATGGTAAGTACAGTAAAGATAAAGAAGTTTTCAAACAGCAACTTAAATGTGCAACAATAATATCAAAATGCTAGAATAATAGAGCACATAAGGCGCGTTGACAAGAAAACTCAGCTATCTGAGTTTGTCAGCTATTATGAAGACTAAGACCAAGACTAAGACTAACATGTATATATCTGGTGCACACATTCATTTGAAACTCATATCAGATTATCGCAACTTATCTTCTCTATACAAGTACATATTTACACTGGTTTTCCGCCTCACTTTCAAGCCTGGATCACAGTTCATCCTCTCTTTCAGAATGGCCACGTCTGTCTCGGATGGCAATTTGACGCAGTCAGCCGTCGACATCATATCAGATATAGTGAAGGAAGTACCAAGGAAAGCTTTGAAGAAGGAAAAGAAGAACCCAAGCAAGATAGTTTACCTGTTCATAACCCCCAACCAATTTTCCAACATAGCCAGATACATTTACGGGGCCCAGTATCTTCTCATCGCTGTGGGGCTAGTGGGGACCGCCCTCTGCATCCGTACTTTCTATAGAGCGCGTCTTAAGGACTGTTTGTCTATAACTTTGTTTAATCTTGCAATCTCAAACTTGTGCTACCTCATTATAGAGGCTGTAATCATTGCTATAGACGTGAAATCGATTATCGTCATAGACTTACACTACTCGGCTATCGATAACACGTTCTCTTATTTTAACACCATCTTTGGCGTTGATCCAGACGACCTGAAAGAACTACTTTCCAAGGCCAGTTTAACGTTTTTCTACGCGTCTGCCAACTTGATAGGGTTCCTGGTGATCGAGAGGAGTTTGTGCGTGCTACGGCCAGGCCGATTTAAAAACGTGTTTACCAGGTGGCCGACTGTGTCCCTGGTGTCCGTGATATGGGCCTACTCTCTGGTCAACGCCATCACCCAGTTTGCCACTGTCAGGTTGCAGGAAAAGTGTGACGAAAGTCTCAAAATGCCCGTCATCGTTATGGAACCAGCCAAATCTCAAATTAACTCTTGCGTGACGGGCTACTGGCACTATATGAACAAAACCATTTTCCCGATCTTTTCTGGGGTTGTTCTTGTGCTGGGGCTTATGGTTCTGATGTACGGGCTACTGAGGGATGTCCACTTACAGCGAAGAACCTGGAATCGACCAGAAAAGTCACTCAATTTCAGCGGGCAGGATAAAACTGCAGGCAATGAAAATAAAACTAAAAAAGCTCCTGATGACATCACAAAAGAAAAACAGGTCATCGCCCAAGTGGCCATTTTAGCAGCTTTACTCCTGTCATTAAATCTATTTCCGGTCATTCAGCTGATAATCAGGAGTTTTGGACTCAACCTGACCAGAGAAAATTTGAAGTACTTATGGTATTTGTATAAAGAAATCAACGATTCTGTGAAAATCATCATCTTTTCAGTCAACTTTTGTGTTTATTTCAAATACAACCACAGATTTAGAGACAAATGTTTTCAGCAAAAACTTGAATGCGTTCGAGCCTTGGCTGGCTGACGGGCCCGGAAAACGACAATGACATTATTGTAATTGTGCTATGACAACTTTTTCAACGCTCTTGTCGAATATATATGCCCGGATAGAAAAAAGTATGGCCGACTTCTGTTCTGTCTTCATCAGTCACTTAGTCTCCCTCTGTTTGTCTTTTCTCCTTCGCTCTCACCCCCACCTCCCTCTCCCTCCCTCCCTCTCTCTCTCTCCCTCTCTCTCTCCCTCTCTCCCTCTCCCTCTCCCTCTCTCCCTCTCCCTCTCTCTCTCCCATTCGCTCTCTCTATCACCCCGTGTCCCCTTCGTCATCATGGAAGCATAAGATTCCTATATGTATGGAAATTGCTTTTAATTGCTATTTTATATAATATTATACTAGCTGGTTAACCGTTCGATGAACGGGTGTCAAATGTTCCAAATTTTTGGTGAATCTAGATCTAGAGAGATCGATTTATATGGTTTTAATACCAACCAATCAACAATCTAGATTCTTTGAATGACATGTAAACAAGGAATAGATGTGCATCAATCGATCAACAACAAGATGCCTTGGTGGCAGGAAGTGGTCTTATCTAGACTCTTTTTCTTATCTAGTACTTGCTGGCTCCCGGCCTTGCCCGGGTTTGTAAAAAAAACAAACCACTATATACTATATTATAATGAAAGTCATTTAGTTTGATAGCTGGATCTAGATTCTAAATCTGGTCAGGATGATTTTTTTAAATAATGTATAGATCAGAAGACAGTTTCATAAAGCTTCGTACGAAAAGATTTCTTCGTACGAATTTCTTACCGGTACGCAAAAATATGGGTTTCATAAAGATTTTTTTCGTACGATTTTCGTAAATCTTCGAAAAATATCCACGACATTGAAATAGCTGTCGAACGAACAAAAGAAAACCAAAGTGGCGATTACCGTGGCAATTTTGGAACAGGAAGAAATGCATTTTAGACTAGAAGGACATTGAAAGACCATCTGGGTTTTTTTTTTTTTTTTTTTTTTTTTTTTGCTTGCTTTTGATTAAGAGCTAATGTACATGTACATGTATCTCGTTATAGACTACCACGTTTTCACCTAGGAATGAAAGCAAAACCAACATGATCATCATCGAACGTTCATGGCTCACGTGATCAATCTTTAAATCTCATCTGAGACGAGGAGTGTTAAGAGACACATCACACACACACAACACGCACACAGGCACGCGCGCACACGCATACACACAATCACTCACACACACACACACACACACACACACACACAAATACACACACAAATAAAAGAAAAGAGACTGAAACTGACGTTTTTGACAATATTTTAGGTTTTATGCTTCTTTTTTTTTTAGGTCAAGAAGTTCTCTGTGCATTGAAACCATTAGCTTCAGCAGCTCCACCTTCTGCTCAGCCAAATCAAGATTCTTTTCCTTTAATTCATAATCAGAGTTCTCTCCTCAATTTCAAAACCAGTCTATCAGTTGCTGACTGCAACTTAAACCTCTTGGGTCGAGTTGGGGTAGGGTCGAATTCCTCTGTCAAGGAAGTGGTACGGTACTCCTAAGTCTGTTGTCATGGCACAACTGATTGGAAGATTTAAAGATGCAGATAAACATACAATATTATGTTGGCCTACTTTAAATCTCGAGAGGCCTAAAGTGGTATTTTGAATGCATGGCTTAGAGTACGTTATGATTGTTTTTAGAATATGTTGTCAATTGTTGTAAATTACAGTTTTAATAAATTTCATAATAACTGCCAAACTTAGCATTATAATTTGCTTTATCTTTATAAAAAAAAAACATTTTAATGAGAGCATGTACCATATAGTACCAACACAATGAATAATGAATTCATTACCACATTACTCAAGTACAAAATATCTTTCCTTATACTTATATTACATGTAGGCCTACATATTTATTCAATGTAGGCCTTCATGATATAGACCTAGATTTAGGTCTGAATCCTCCGACGACGAGATTATAGATCTAGATCTAGATCTAAATCCTTATTTGCCATTATAAAACTAGGTCTTTATATACGAGGTTTCTGTGGTACGAAGGCATAGATCAAGAGTACATTAACAAAAACTTGGTAGCATAATATGAGTAGATTGTGACAAACCTTCACATGTCTGGGGATTTCTATCTCGGTGGAGGTCCAGTTTGCCTTTTTCTTGGCCTTTAACTTTTGAGCTGGAAGAGAATCTGCGGCCGCCATCTTTGATTTTGAAAACGAATGAAGAATGAAGCGAATTTGTTCGTACGAAGAAAATTTGCGTAAGACTTTTTTATGAAACTGTCGTACGAAATTCCTACATTTATTCTTCGTAAGAAAAGCATATACGAAGTAGATCTACGTACGAAATGTTTATGAAACTGGCTGCTGGTGCAGAATTAGATTTATTCCTTTACAGTGACAGACCTAGGATGAGAGATCTACTACACGCCAGGTACTATGTAAATTATATGCCCGTCTAAACCTAGACCTAAATTCTTTATTTCTAGTGGTCTTAATCTAGATATTATGATATTGGTTGCTACAGACGCCACGGATGCCTACAGAGGGGAACAGTGTCGATACTGAGCTTTCGATAGGCGTAATCTGCATAATAAATACGTTTGCCTACTAATCATAATATGATGAACTTATATCGAAGACCAAAATCGTATACCCATAAACATATTGGTAAAGAAAATGTCTCAAAATACAAATGGGAACCAACGATTCAAACACATAAGTTTTTGTGAGTGCATAATAATATATTTGCTGAAGTATTTGAGGAATTTTTATCGGCCTATAATGTAATAGACTTTTTATATTGATTTTTGACGAAAACCGCATGTTGCTTGGTATGGGGAAGATTGGCATTTAAACTCGCCCCTCTACGCTCTTATTATATAGATTTTCATTAAAAGAGCGCGAGGCTGTTCATGGGGTATATTGAGCATCGCTTATACACTGAAAAAACAAAATTATAAAAATGAACTTCCTTTGTAAACCTAAACGGTCTCCTTCTAGATATGTCCATATTCTGACTTATAAAAAAGTAAGCTCAAAGAGGAAAAAAATCCCCAATTCTCCAAATCGAAAGAGGCCTATGGAAACCAAGAGAGATTGTAATTGCCAAAATTCCTGAAATTTGGTCCCGAAAGAGCCAAACTGGCAATACTGAGCCTAGGCCTAGAGTTAATGTAATGTAATTAAAATTGCCGGCGCTGTTTCGTCCTTATGGTGTCCTGGTTTTGTATAATATTATTCATGATTCATTTTATGTTTGGTTCAATATCAATATTTTTTATTTAGTTATGGTCCAATGTAATTACTTAATACATCTTTATGTATATTTGCTTTCCCTTTCATATTAAATTGTGACTCAACATGACTTTGAAATGAGTGGAAAGAAAAAAAGTGTATTGTAGTTTGAAGAGTTGCCTCCCCCGAAGCTGTGGGACTGTTTGGAGCAAAAAGTATAGTCTGCAAAGATGAGAGGTCATTGGGGCAAATTTCATCCCAAAGATCTGATTTTGATTTAATAGAGCCATGCTAATAGTATTTTTTGTGGGGGGGGTTTATGAATAAGGGTCTGATGTATAATGGTTTCTGAAAATCGTTTTTTGTAATTTTCAACTGACCGAGTAGATCTACTGTGACACGCAAAAGTTCCGGGCGGTTCCGGCAGGGAGCCCACAATGAGCACTCAATTTTTTTTAAGAAAAGATATACGTCGGATGGGTAAAACAAAAATGGCATAGGACTTTGGACAGCTATAACATGTAAACTTTCAAACTTACAAAATTTGTTGGGTTTTTTTTGTTTTTTTTTTTTTGTTTTTTTTTTTTTTTTTTTTTTTTTTTTTTTTTTTTTTTTTTTTTTTTTTTTTTTTTTTTTTTCTTTTTTTTTTTTTTTTTTTGTTGTTGTTGAAAATTCAAACATTGAATTTTCCTTGCATACCATATTACAAAAGAATCCATTCGGTGGATTTAAAATAATCCGCTTTCAATTAAAAGTGGGTTGAAAAATAATATCGAAATAAAAATTGGCAAATGTTCTTACTGTTTTGTGTTAATTCTTGAAGTGACATGAAAGTTATGGTCACTATGATTACTATAACGATTTCATCTTCTTGGATCAAATCTCAATTCAGGCCTAGGTCTAGGCCTAGATCTAGATCTAAATCTGAGCCTAGAGTTTAGTTTATTTCTAAAGCTTTAGATACCGGTATAGACCAACGATTCAGGTTAGATCTTTGAAGAATGCGATACTATCAGGTAGGAGAAAATGTTTAATTCAAATTCACAAATAAAAATGGGATTCATCAGGTCGAGCTAGCTCAGCACAGCATGACACGTCTCCTCCATTTGTCCCTGCCATCCATTGCTGCTGGTAGTTCTTCATATCGACACCCGGTGTCATCCAGCAATTGGTCGATGAAGGTTCTTTTTGGACGTCCCTTGTTTCTCCTCCCATGGCTTGGCTTCCAGAGAAATAAGTCTGAGACGAGTTCTTTCTTGCTCCTCCAGCAGTGCCCAGCAAATATCAGTCTTTTTTGCCTTATAGATGTTGTGACTTTGGGAGTATCGCTGTATTGATTTTCATTTGGCTTATGGTCTTTCCAAGAAACATTGAGGGCGACTCGGAGCATTCTGGTATAGGCTCCATCGAGCTTTTTCTCTGGTGCCGTTGTCAGGGTCCATGCACTTGAGCCATAGACAAGTACCGATTCGATGGCGGCTCGAAAAAAAAATTCTTTTGAGATTGGTAAGTTTGATTTCCAGAGCCTGTTTAGTTTGTTTAGAGCAGACCATGCTTTCCCGAGACGGATATTGATGTCGTTTTCGGTGGAGTCTATGTAACTTCCTAAATACTTGAAATCATGCACCTGCTTGTTTGGGTTTCCTTTCAGGCTGTGTAGACCCTCTCATGGATCATAATTTAGGCACATGAATTCAGTTTTGTCTGCGTTAATGTAAAGACCGATTTCCATGGCTGCTTCTTCGATGTTGTGAAGAAGTGTTTTTGTGTCTTTTAGATTGTCTGCTAGTATGGCCAGGTCGTCCGCATAGTCCACATCCGTTATTTTTGTGGCTGGGTATCTGCTGTTCTTCGGTTTGTTTAGAATGAATCCCAGTTCTTGGTCTTTGTCTAGGGCTTTTCTCAGGACATAGTCAATGCATATTATGAAGATAAAGGGAGCGAGGGTGTCCCCTTGTAAAACTCCAGCTGTTATGTCAAAGAAGTGTCTCCGTCGGGGGATCGAACCATGGATTTCGTATTTCAGTAGAGCAACATGATGGCATTGAGTTTTCTGTGGTATTCCATAGGCTAGGAGGATCTCTTTCATTTTGCCGCGGTGGATGGAATCAAAAGCCTTAGAGATGTCGATGAATACCAGGACTGCTGGGAGGTTTTTGGATTTAACGCCCTCAAGTATGTGTCTGATGGTGAAGAGGGCGTTAAATCCAAAAATGGGATTAAACGCTGGTAAATTCTGTTTTTATTTTATCTGTCTCCCACTAGAAATGCTCTATGACAGTAATCTTAGACCGCCTGCTCTTTAAATGTTACAAATAGTACTGGGTATCAAAGTGTGAATGTGTCACTCATCATGGTCTGGCCATGATCCATTCAGCACAGAAAATCTGTCGATATAGTTGGTCCATTGATATCATCACCTTGAAATTTGATACCGTATTCATTCCTTTGTGGATTTATGTCATATTTGTCACACTAACGAAAAATATGTTTTTTTCTAAATTCATGCCAATTTTCAATGTTCTTTGTACATGGGATGAGGGAGTGTAGGGCATCAAAGCTCCTACGCCATTTTTTTACCACCACCCCCCCCCCCCCCGATATGTCTATTTGTGTGTATTTATGTGTGTGTATATAAATACATTATGTTGACGATAATTCACATCCATACAGCAGAATGGGCTCGATGTAACATTGAACAGAGTTGCCAAATTGAAACACATCTCATTGTAACACATTCAAGGGGAAAATCCAACAATTACAATGTTTTCTTTCAGAATGACGATGAATTTGAACATAAGTAGCGAAATCTTTGGCGACAACAGCAACAACAACAGCTCTCTTGATTTCCTTACGCTTACAACGGTTGATGGCATCAAGACCAAAAAGTCCCGAGAATATTCTCTCGACCCACAGGACTATTACTACTGCTTAAAGTATATTGACGCCATCAAATGTATAATCCTTGCTGTCGGAGTACCTGGAAATGCCCTGACGATTCGAGCCTTTATGAAAATGGGGCTAAAGGACTGTGTGACCATCGCCTTCTTCAGTCTAGCCATCTCGGATCTTTGCTATCTCATTGTTGAGGTCGGTTATACAGGTATGAACATGGTTATTGTCGAATCCCAATACATTAGTCTGCGGGATAATGCCCCCCGCTATTTAGATACCATTTTCGGAGTGAACCTGGCTGACTTGCGTATTTTCGCTATTGACATCAGTGACGTGTTTATGGCCATCTCGTCATACCTTGTGGCCTTCCTGGCCATCCAAAGAAGCCTGTGCGTCATACGACCACTCCAGTTTAAACACATGTTCACACGGGGTCTGACCTGGACCATCGTATCCTTCATATGGATGTACTGGATGACCTGTCAGATACTGCAATGGTCCTACTACAAGCTTCACAAAGTCCCACGCGAAGGTTTTCCCAACGATACCATCATTAAGGTTCGTCATCACCGCTCTGCACTGAGAAGGTGCATGAAACATTATCAGCACATCATGAACTTCACTTTCCTCCCATCGACGTGCGTGATCATCGTCCTTGTAAGCCTCTTCATCATGGCGCATGCGCTAAAGAAGTCCATCCGGTTCAGGCAGACAACTTCTGTGACAGTGGCAAAGGACACAAGCGGACTGGACAAAGCTGGACCCAATGACCCCAAGAAAGCAACGTCCAACAAAGGTACCGCCGTGGGCAGTTCTAAAGAGAGACAGGCCATCGTTCAAGTGACCATTCTGTCCGTTTTCTTCCTGTTGGCAAAGCTGCCAGAATCGATTCGAATTATCGTCAGGTACACGACGAACATTGCAAAAAGCAGACACTACTACGTGTTTCGGATGTTTTATCAAACGTATACGGCTTTAGAAATACTAAATGGGTCGATCAACTTCATGGTCTATTACAAGTTCAACAGCAAGTTTAAAGAAATTTTTCTTCTGTGCAAGGGTTGAACAAAGCAATAGAATTACCATTGAAAGAAAAATTCCAATACAATACTGGCTTGGACAACTTCAGTAAAATGCACACAAACTAAAATTCAGTTACAAAAAACATCTCCTTAAAGGCAGAACAAACCTATGTTTGAGTAAGATACATGTAGCTATAAAATGAAAACAAGGAAGATGCCTTAAGGAATCAGATACCCTTATAGCAGACAAGCATAAGACGATAAGACACCTCAACAACAAACTAGAACATGTCTAAGACAATAAAATACCTCAATAAAACCCAGAACATGCCTAAACAATAAGACACGCAAACAACAAATCAGAACACGCCTAAACAATCAGACACATCAATAACAAACTAAAACAAACCTAAAACAAAAAGCTTTACGTCAATTGCAGAGCTGGTCTTCACTTTTCCAGTTCATGTCCAGTTCCTTTTACAATTTAAAAACACTCTCGGCCAAGGTTATTGACTTGTAGACTAGTCCAAATATTGCACACTCTATCGCAAAAAAGGAGTTTATTTCTGACTTCCAATATGCGCCTTTGTTTAAACAATGTATACCTATGTCCCCTGGTGTTCTGAAGTTGCTCCTGGAATTTGATGAAGCCTGAGATTTCTGAGTCATATTTGTATTACACGCATGTCTCAATTATAGCCCTTCTATTTTTGTATACTTTAGGGTTGAAGTCTAAGTTTCTACAGCCGTTTTTGGTATGTTATCCTGTCTAAGACTATTATTGAATGCTTTCTACCATTTCAATGTTTTTCTTTATAAATATGTTCCATACATTGCATTTCGGGATGTCGAAGGCGCGCCAGTAGTTGACAAGAGGTCCCAAAAGTTGTGTTGTGTTTTCTGCAAGCGGAACGGGAAAGTGCGACAGGTGTATTGCACACATTCTATCAAAGATGAACGCGGAAACGTCACATGTCCCTATCCCCCCATCTCCAGTTGACTCGACTCATGGCTTTAAGTTTTTTGCTCACCCGAGGGACCGCGGCAAAGCTACATTAAAACTGTTTATATATCAGACTGAATTCAATTCAAATCTATGACATGAAGTGTTAAGACGTCGTTGGAATCTAAATTTGGGTTGCCCACGAAATTGGAATCTCAATGTAAATATCAGATGAGAAACAGCGTAAGAAAAGGGGATTCCGCCTAATGAGGTCAAACAAGATTGCTGTTACTATAAATATCAGGCAATAGCGATTAGTTGTTGTTCTCTAGTTATCCGCTAGTTAAAACATTGTCCAACAAAATACGTCTGCAAGGGACCCGGTTTTATTAAGGACGCGGATGCGTACACGTCTTCGTTGATTTCCATTTGTTCCAGATGGTTGAGGTGCAATGATTACAGAAGCCAGAGGGAAAGACCCGCTGTGGATGACTTATTTAACATGGATTATCTACCTTTCTGTAGGATTTGTCTTTCTGTGAGTCATTTAAAATACCGGTATCTATTTATAATTTGCATGTGCCTTTCTGTTCATGATTAATAGTCTTACTTTACATTCCTACGTATAATGTTACATTTTCTTTTTCATTAAGTTCTAGTGAAATTAAGAAATTGCATAACTCTACATGATAAAAGTTATATTTGTTTGTTGTTGTTGTGTTTGGTTTTGTTTTTTTGTTTTTGTTTTGTTTTTGTTTTGTTTTTTGTGTCGAAAAACTGTCCATATATTTGTAGTTTTAGGTATTGGTTTTTCTCAGATTTTGACATCAGATGTGACAAACAACCAAAGCAGAGGCCTTTTAATTATTCAAAAGGCCACCCCTGTACATAAAATGTTCATGCCATAACCTTTCGTTATATTCCTGGTGCTAATGAATTCAATCATCTTGAATTGTTGTTGTTCCTCAACTAACTTTTAAACATTTAATTAAACCTAATGCAAAACTCGCACTAATTTATACTGGAAATAACTTTACATTGGCATCAACCAAAACACAAACAAACCTGCCATGGTTCCATTTAGTTTTTTAATAGAAATAAAAGAGGCACTTGCAAAATTTGCCGTAAAGTGTGTAAAAATAACCAAAACTGTATTCAGTGCGACCAATGCGGGTGCTGGATTCATCAAAAATGCATCAAAATGAATACATTAGTTTTAAAAGGCTTACAAAACAATAGTAATTACTGGATATGTAGTTAGTGTGGATTGCCAAACTTTAAATGCTCATCTTTCACTTTCAACTCCTATGTCACCTCACCTAACACCTCTGTTAAAAGCAGATATGAAATCGTGGAAAATCTAAACCCGGATAACTTCAAACCCATAACTACTTCTACTTCTACACCAAAAGCATAAAATTAACCCAAGCCGTAGCAATCCCACAAGTCCTAGGACAATTGTACTAAAAGAAATAACTTAAAATGCTTAGTGTTAAATTCCCTTAGTCTAATAAGAGATTATATAATAATAGGAACAGAAACTTGGCTGCACACAGGAGTAAAAAAAAAAAAAAGTGAGCTTCTTTTAACTTTCAGATGAATATGATCTATATAGAATAGATGGACCCTGTAGAATAGGTGGAGGCTCACTGATAGCAGTTAAGAAAAATCTTAAAAGTGAACTCATTCTAGACAGCAAAACAACAGAAAGTATCTAGTGTAACTAAGTGTAAGTTAAATTTAAAAGGGTGTAGACCAATAATCATAGGAGCAATATATAGACCTCCCATTCCAGACCGAACAGCTAGCTCAGAAATTTGTAGGAAATTGCAGGAAATCAGTAAAAAAAAATAATAAAAGGACCCTTTTCTGGATTGGCGGAGACCTAAACCTACCTGATAAAGACTGGGAAAAAGAATCCATAATACGCCATCAATACCCATTGGCAGGGTTATGACGTACAGAAAAAATTGTAGCGCACTACAACTTCGCTACTTGCAAAGAAAAAGTAGTGCGCTACTTTTTCGCTACTTTTAAAGAAAAAGTAGCCGCTACTTTTTCGCTATTTTCATTAAGTTGTGCACTACCTTTTTCACTACTTTTGCTTACGACGGCTACATACACAAAGACACAAATAAAATACTAAAGCAAACATTTTTATTCAAGCAACGTGCATTGTAAATTATGAAAAGCAGTGAAGAAATAATAAAGTAGTCGAGCATTATCAGAGTTAGTTTACAGTTCCATCACACGAATTGTATTTTAAGAGTATTTCAGCCTCAAAATTATGGCCACCGGATATATGAGATCTATCAGGAGTAAGGGGTATTGTATTTGATAAAAATTGGTCTAGCACTTGGGAAGTTAACAAGTGTCTCCGTTTCATACACAGGGGGCTCGGATAAACATTAATGCATGTATTTTCGAAGTGATTATTCGCCCTTTTGTTGTGCTTTTGACTTGCAGTCGAAAGCTTGGTGGTTCGAATTCCATTATGTGATTTCACCCTTCGGCAGAGTTACGAATATTTACACTAATTGTCTCAATTTGCGCGCGGCGCTGTTCTTGCACCTGACGATGGATTTTCGGTTGAAAATCGAAACGCCAAATTCCCTTTCGGAAATAAATAAACGGAATTGTCCTGTGTGGCCGTTGTGGCACAGCGGCTGTGCCTTGGGCATCCAATTGAAATGTTGTTGGTTCAAATCCGTGAGGTAAAATGTTTATTGACCCTTCAGGTTGAGATAATTGCCTGTGTGCTTCGTGGCACTGTTCATGACCAAATCCCTTTGGGGAATAAATAAAGTGGAATTGTTTTGTGTGGTCTAGTGGTGCGGTAGTTGTCTTGTGCTTTTTTCTTGTGATCAAAAGGTTGGTGGTTCGAATCCCGTACGGGAAAATACATGTATTATGTAACCCTTCAACAAGGTGATTTAAATACAAATCGCCTCCGATAGCGGAGCTAGTCTTGGTGCTGACGCTTAGCTTTCGGTAAAAAATCAAAAGACAAAGTGCCCTCCGGAATAAATTAGGTGGAATTTTAATCATTTTTGTTACTGTACATGATTACATGCATAATTATGTGTAAATCTAGAATGTCGATATAGAGAACAAGGTCGAATTTGTCTAGGCTCAATTCGAAAATTCATACACATATATACATTTATAGTATAAATATAGCGTGCATGAAAATGTTTGTGTAACCAACCACGCCAACATCAATGAGTCCAGTCACGCAGCGTTGACCAATGGTCACTGTTTAGATGGGTGACCCTTGCATGGTCCGCTCCAAAAGCCACCGTCCATTGGCGTTTAACCCTTTGGCAAGGTTATTTACACTAATTGCCTCCGTTTGGGGCGCTGTTGTACTCTGCGGATGACGCTCCGTTTTCGTTAAAAAACAAACACAAAAACAAAACAAAACCCAAAATGCCATTTGTTCGATCACCGCCTAAAGCACGATGGGATTTCAGGAAAGCAAATTGTAGCAACTTTGCTTAAGACATTGACAAAACATGCAACAAAATGACCCAAACCCTGAAAAATTTCAACAGATTCTGTGGAAAGATCCTGTCATCATCAAACAAGAATATACCAAGAGGCTCCAGGCAACAATACATCCCATACTGGTCAGACTCACCTAAAACATGTTGGAGGAATATGAAAATATGTTGCATCCACAGGTAGCAGAAGAAACTCGAACATTCCCATCATGAAAATCAAAAGGACAAAGATGTATCGAGGTAATTGAATTTTTTTTTTTATCTTTCCCATTCAAATAGACATGCATAGAACTAGAACACCATAAAAAGCTAGGCGCAGAACAAAGCAAAGCAAAACTCAAACCGCCCACAGATCAAGGCAGAGGTATAGCCAAGAAATAAAACATCGTGGCCAACACACTCCGTATTTTTAAATTTGAGAAACTCATTAGAATAGAGAATATCAAAAGATATGTAACTCCCTTCCTGAAACAGGACTAATATTAGTGACATGTCTATCCAGTCCAATAACCCCATGTGAAATGATAATCGTAATAAAGAGCATTAAAAGTGGAAAAGCTGCCGGCATCAACAGAACTTTTCCAGATATGATCACCCACCTGAGACCAGTCGCAATTACATGGTTTGCAACAACAATGACAAACATCGCCCTACACACCTATCAATCCCCGAAGGGAAATTTGCCTTTTTGGTTTTTTAAACCGAAAACCCAATGTCAGCCACAGAGCAGCGCCGCAAACGTAGCATGAAGCGGACAGTGGCAGATTAGATCTACCACTTTCTGGATAGGATGCCAGTCTATTG
>JBCJKF010022222.1:0-11523 GCA_039654545.1 Plocamopherus ceylonicus
TATTACTCGAGTATTGCGCATAGCAATTGCACAAAAAGCTATTGACGGGCTATACTGTGTATAAAAAATCAAATATGAAAGAAAATAAATATCTAAATTGCGTTTTTTCATTTGCGAGATAAACTACATTGTTTCACGTCGAAGCCTTTAAAATTGCAAAAAAATTTTCGAATAAACTTTAAACAAAAAAAAAAAAAAAATGATTTATTTTTTCACCAAATATTGATTATCACGTTATTCGCCAAATACGTTTGTTGGCGAACACTCTGTATGTATAGGATTAGCGCAGCCGAAAATAAAAGGGTCAACGGACAGTTGTCACAAAATTCGCTCGTCCGAAACACACGCGAACTTTTTGGCGATTTCATTGACATGTGCGACACGTTGTATGTAAAATGCATTTCGCTTTGAATGCGGCGAATGTATTTGCAAATGTAGTTACTGGGATTTTAAGGAGACTCGCCGATAAAATTATTTTAATAGTTGTTTCAGGCCGCATATATTTTCATGAAGTGCGAACGCGATTGATTAATAAAGTTAATGCTTTGATAAACTGTCATGAGATCGAAAGATCATAAATCATAATTTATAATAAATATTCTTTATTAATTTTTTTTATTTTTTTTATTCTTTTTACGTAATGTGGAATTTGTTTTGATTTCTTTTTATTAATTTAACGTAAAAGCAGATTAATCAATATTAGATATTTCAAGATGAAAATTTCATATTTACAATCTTCTGAAACGGAAAGTATGTCTTATATTTATTTCTTTTCGAAGAGATAAACCGAACATAAAATCACGAAATTCTTTATTCCTCGCGGTCCGAAATAATCTCGACATAATTTACCGTTCCAGGATGATGATGGATGTACCGCGTGACTCAACTTAATTACCACGTGAGGCTGTTAACGATGGCAATTAAACGAAGCAATTAAAAGTTTTTCCACGCCAGAGTTACCGAAGCTGCGACCGTAAACTCTTTCCTGTATTTTCCTGGCAATTCCCGAGAAATACTTTTTATCGAATACCTTATCTGATATGCAACGCGCGCAGATTTTGTCACTCTTTCTGAAATTGTTTAGATTTTTTTATGACTATCGTTGATTTGCCGTATTGAAACATGAATGGAAATACTTTCTATAATGAAAATTTTTAAATAAGCCGTAGTTTAGGTAAATGTTAGTGTTTTAGGTAGTTTAAATTTTAAGATTGTGCATGCATCATTCAATCGATTGAAAAAACCATATTATAAAATATCATCATGTTTATTTCATGAAAATGATGTTTTTAAGATCTTTATGTTAATAAAAATTTAATAACAAAAATTATCATTTTTTTTATTTTTCTCTTTCGATATTATATAGAATTATTGATTATATCCAAAATGATTAAATATAGGAGAACGCAAAAAATTCGTATAAAATAGGATGTAATAAAACCTGTGGAAACATATACACAAAATTTTTTAATATCAAAAAAATTGCGAAAAAATAAACGAAATAAAACCATGAAAACGCATCATAACAGAATGGTTTCGTATTTATATGTATACAATGTAAATAAAAGCTCGATATTTTTATATTTTTTATATTTTATATTTTTTAACCATTAAACGTTTGTGCTATTTTGAAGACGCGAGATCTCTCGCAAGAACTTTCTTTGAGGTTCTCTTCGCAACACATTGCGCCAGTATTCTCCCGCGAGTGCCTCTAAACTCTTACTAAAGGCGTGCGCTTAAAAATGCATTCGTCGTCGCCGTCGTCAAGGGAACAATTCTATCTACAAGAGTAATATCTCGCGACATATAGGCCAAGGGAAATATTTTTGCGAAGCTTACATCAAACTTCCACAGTTTATGAAAGCAATCCTTTACCTAAAGTTTAATAACTTAAAAAAAAAATTTATTAACATTAAATATTCTGACGATAAGTGCACATTTTGATTAAAATTCTGTTTGCTCGAAATTAACTGCAAAATGAAATTTCGAAACATCAAGATTCTTTATAATACTAAATATTAATTTTACCTCTTTTTTTTTTAAATCTCAGTGAGAAAAAAAAATTGCAAAATACAAGTAATTCACACAAGTAAGATAATAGGGAAAAGAGAAAAATATTTTGAATATTATTGCATTGCATTATATTTTTTCTAAAGTGGATTACATATGTAATTCATAAATAATGACTAATAATATCTTAAATAAGATACACGAAGAAAAATTAGCAACGTCTCGTCAATTTTTTTTTGTTACGCTTTTGGTTTACGCAATGGCATATCGTACAGAAAGAATCACGTTGCGAATATTTTCTTCATGAAAATTCAAGTTTACATAGACCTTTAAACGAAATAATCGAATGTACTGTATCTGCTAATATAAATTTTCAGTGAATTATATAATTCATAAATGTGATATATACACAAAGAGACATTCTCGACAACGCTTCGTCAATATTTTTTTTTTTCTCTTTTAACATTTTAGGGAATAGATAATCATATACATCACGTTGCGAATGTTCTTGTACAAATTCAAATGGTGGATGGTCCGTTTAGTTTTCACATAAATTGTAGGCTATTTAATAAGAGAGATACTGTATATGTGTACGTATGTACGTGTAATAATGCAATAAGCGTATTTCAAAGATATACGGCACAAACTTACAAGTTTTCCCTAGAGTCAATAATATAGATACAACTGCCAAGAGGTATTACTAGCAACCTCTTACGAAATAACATACTCTATCCGAATAAAATCCAGTTCTTGTTCTAATATGGTTCGTTTCCTGTTTACTCGCACGATCCTTTTAAAAGTTCTATCATGCATACAAATGGCTATTTGAATCATGGCGACATTTTTTTTTTTTATGTATCTGTGTACGCAAAACAATATCTCTCTTTCAGTAATCAAATAAATAACGACTAATATATCTTTTGTTGCGGTTTTGTTGAATAATAATATTAATAGACAGTGTGTGTAATTAAAAAAGTAAGAGTTTGTGAATACTTGACGAAAAAGGAATTTAGATAACTTCATTTAATAGGCTCTGCTTTGTTGAATTATTTTACGTGATCGCATCGTGAGTGATGTCGTCTTGCAGTAAGGGTTGTAAAATCAGAGGCTGGTCGGTCGAATAGTTTCGCTTGTTCCCTCAGGCTTGTGTGGTTACTCGGCGTATCTAGGCCAAGTAATAGGGCGCTCTGTAGGCCGCGGCGTAATAGGGGTAGCTGGAATAGGCCGCGTACGCGTAAGGGTAGCTGTATGCGGAGTAAGCGACTGCCGGAGCGGTGTATGCACTGTAAGCGATCGGGGCTGTGTAAGCCGCGCTCAGCAACAACCCTCGCTTGTTTCTAGCCGCTTCCGGCGAGATGGGCTCGGCCTGTGCCGGTTCGATGGACTCTACCTCGGTGGGTTTCGCCTCCGCGAATGCCGCGACCGCCACCAGGGCGAAAAGAGCGATAACCTAAAAATAATAAGGAAAATATATGAAGATACGTTTATATGTTGTATTATAAGGTTTTAATCTGCGTTCTTTAAAAAGATTTATAAAGCCACAAAACTCGGAATTTGGTATTGAATTTTCAATTTTCTTATTTGGTATTGAGAAAATAAAAACAATCTTTTTAATTCTTTGACAGAGTATAGATTTGAAAATTATCAACTTTCAGAAATCTGTTTAAATCTATTATCACCTATAAGGACGTAAGATATATTTATTATTTTTTTTTTTCTTCTTTTCCGTTTTAACTTGATATTTTTATATAAATTAAAACTGTAAAACATCAAAACGTTACTGCGGAAAAATCAGTCAAAAAGTTTTTCAACCAAACTAATATATTAGCACTGACATCACGAAAAAAGATTACAGTCGTTTTACTCACGGCGAAGCACTTCATGTCTGCAGTTGACAGAGAAATCCGAAAGCTTTGGAGAGCTCGAAGATCGAAGATCGATTGATGCTCGTGCTCTTGAGGTGGCGCACTTTTATACGTTCAATCGTACGTGCATCGATTCGCGATTATCATTTTCGATCCGCGTAATCACGCATAGCAATTATTGTCCTCCTGACATTGTCCGTCGTAAAGGGAGAGAGGGAATCATCATTGGGAATTTAAACGCAAGTATCGGAGTTGAGCAACCCGTCCTTGGCCGCCGTCCAAACAGAGAAGCGCAAGAACATTTCGTTGCGCCGCCGATCGATTGTCGCATTTAGTATCGAATCTGCAATTTTGTAATATCGATTTATTGATTTTATAAGAATAAAATATAATTAACGTATTTAAAAATATATAAATACAAATTATTTAAATTTTGAATTTTTTTTTCTGTCTTTTCTTAAATGAAGAATATTTTTTGGTTGTAAAAATATGTTATGTGAAGTTTCAATTAAAGCTGATATTTTACTATTATAACACGAGTAACATATAACATGTAGCATAAACAACATAATACACATAAGCATAATTACACGACATAAATAATATGTGAAAAAAACATATGAGATTTATATTAATAACGTTTATCTAATATTAATAAATAACACGTCATATTATTTTATATTGAAAGAATGAAGGTATAGATACTCGGTTAATTTATGCGCGGCTAAACATGACATTCTCCGATTCTCATTGATATTCCGCGCGATCGTCGCGCTCGTCGCAACAATTTTCATGACGCGATTACGATTTAGCTATTCTGGCCTTGTATCCAATCGGACCCCGTTTGCGGCATTCTACGAAGACCAGATGATCCCCGCGTCGTTCGCGCACCATTGGGTTCCGACCAAATTTGTAGGGCCGTTAATGGCGCCTGAAAATTCTGAATCCAATAGAATTCAATTTGTCGGATTTTACGGACCCATTCTCGGACTACGTGCTAATCGTCTTTAGGCTACGATTGTTTAACAAGAACGGAATTCTCTACGGATGATTATCCGCAAATTGCTCGATTATAAAAATTTTTTCGGAATAAAAGGAACTAACCGGAACCGGATTCTTTTTCGGCAAAAATTTTACGCAGTTTGATTTATAACTCAAGAATCAACATTACGTTTTAAATATTAATATTGATATTAATTATAAATATACATATATTGATAATAAAATCGCTCTTATCAATTAATTTTAGACAAACATTTAAAATTCGATTGCTAGAATAACTAATGCTAAATGTAAAAAAGATTGATTATCGCGATATCGATAATCATTTATTAAATTTTCAGAACAATCTTCGAGCTTTTCAAAGAATTTGTCATTAGAATATGTGAAATTATATCGGTGGTATGGTTGCGGACGCAAGAATTCTGTAGAATTCTTGGCATGATTTACCGTCGGAAATTGTTTTGTACGGCGACAATGTTAAAGCGGGAGACGAAAGGCACACGCGATATGCTTCTCGACACAGTAGTTACGGTAACTTGGCACAGGAATAACGATCCGCATCGTTAATCATATTTTATTCAAGTTTCCACTTGTCGCGCTGGGAACACAACGTTACACTCTTTTCAGTGATGATGGTCAATTTTTCATGAGCATCTATTGTCGCAGGCGGTGACAATGTGTTTTTCAAAAGCTAAAACTGTGGCATCATCAAAATTGCACATCATTGTCGATAATTTCCTTTTTAACACCTGGATGTTATTCCAGCATGGCACATTGCGTCCTAGAATTCGTGCAATCGGATATTTAATACGAGGTTTGTTAAGTTTGGAATCTATTTTTATTTGAAAAATTATCATTGACAGTCTCTCGTGCTAAAAATTAATAGATTATAATTATGAAGGAGACAATAAGATATGTCATTTTTATTTATTTTAGAATTTAAAATCTGTATATTTTATAATACTGTAGCATGCAGGCATTAATTATACTTGATATTACATTTAATAGAGAGATGAATTGTTTAATGACAAAAGCTTCATAATGCGATTTAATATAATTTCTAACAGAAAAGTCACGAATTAATGAGCGAGAAACTATGAGATGGAATATTATATGTAGTAGTATTTTAATAGAGACCATTAACTCTGTTACTTTGTTAAGTTTGAAAAAGCGGACGTCCTCAGGCGAACGAACGAGCGAAGAAGATTAGCGATGAGAATCCGCGGAAAAGTCGCATAAGCGAGACGTGACAGGAGGATGGTGGAGGGTGCGACCGCGTCGCATTATCCGTCCGAAATACCAGCTATTTTCCGCTCTCAAGTCGACGACGAAAGCTTAGGCAAGAAGGGGAACGGGAGCTCGATTTCGTTCGCCAAGGCAAGACTTGAGTAATATCGCGACGTCGCTCGAGCGATGACAACGTCGGTCGAGGGCGGTTTGTCGGAGTGCCGGGGATGTCGGAGTGTTTTTCATATAAACGCTGATTGCGAGCCGCATTTTTATCCGCGTCGCGTCGCTATTAGCATACCGAGTCACTTCGTTGGTCCGGATGCTGTGGAGAATAATTTTCGCTGGGACACTCGCCGCCGCCGTGACGACAAGATTATCGCGATTTCATTTATATTTGCTGCCTCGGAGTTTATTCTTCCAGCTTACGTTTTTTTATGAAATGGAATAGTGGGATGAAATATTTACAAAATGAATTGTTCCTCGAATAGAGCAAGAAGGCAAGCGTTTTTCTAAAATATTGGGATATCAATAATTTTTAATAATTTGAAAAATTTTACGAATAAGACAGTTTATTTCAAAAAATCTGCAGGTTTCAAGTATTTGAAATTTATAAATAAATATTTCTTATAAAATATATATAATTCTTATTTTCTTCTTAAAATTTTTTGAATGTGTAATAAATATGTAAAAAAATTATATAAGAGTTATTAAATTTATTCGTTATATACATATATAAATTAATAATATTAATAATAATATGTATTTCCTGTATACAATATATATACGATAAAAACGGCATAACATAATTGTGTAGTTGAAACAATAATCTTGGCTAGAGAGGAAGATCTGTCAATCATTCGCTGATTCTCTCGCTTCCTTCTAGTTGTCTCGAGAGACCCCTCGTGATGGAAACTATTTGAACTCACGTCGTAAACTGAAGATAAAAAGAACTTTAAAGCAGGCGTAAAGCTAAGTTATTTCGTACGAGAGTAAACTTTCTTGTCGTTTAATTATTTTGCTCGACGCGATCAACAATAAGAGATTTCTGCACATTTGAAATGTCGATTTAAATTTTCTCCGATGCCATTCAGAGTGAATTTAGGAATGATATAATTTTTTCTTCGTACATTAAATTTAACTTAAGAAAAGAAAAATTATTATTGTGTTCTTTAAAAATGCGGTAGATAAACAGGAAAGGCATAAAGATCATTTATCGGGGAAAGAAGATTAAAGAATGTAACTTTCTATAACAGAAATAGATTGAGAAGGTAATAAAAAATATTTATTAATAATAGCGAAAAGTTATTTTTGTTTCTTGAAAATTAAAAAGTTTAAATTAAATCCTTCTATGAGACAACAGAGATTAGTAAGATTAAATTTCTTAAATGCATTGTATAAATATTTCCAAGTATTTATTCTTTCTTCTAATTTTTCATATTCTTACAATACAATTCCTTAGAATACAATAAGACATTATTATGTATAGCAATTAAAATCGCATTTTTTTTTCTTGCGGACTCTGATAATTAGCTTGATGATTTTTTCGACTGCATCACTTCTTTATTCTCCAGTCGGCTTTTTTCATTTTAAATTCCGGTAGCGGCTCACAGTCTCATAAGCAGCCCGGTGATGTAATCCGCATACATAATGTCGTTGCTGCACGCGCTCTTTGCGATGTCATACTTATTACATGACTGACCCGTGTAAGCTCTCGATATAAGCATAGCGTTTCAAGGTCAAATGTATGTAACACAATGTCAGAGATAATAATTCGAAATTACTTTTGATAGTATTTTTAAATCATAACAAACTACATATTATAAGAAAATTTAAATTTATTAATATTAAATATTTATGAAAAATTAAAAAAAAATATTAGAATGTTGTCTAAAATATACATATAATATATATTTTAATACACACATATATACATAAATTAAATATTCTAATATGAGAAAATAACGAAAATATTGACAATATTGAAATATTAGAAATATAATTTTTTAATATTTTTATTTTTTTTTTTCTTTTTCAACGCTTCTTCCGAAATATATGATTTTAAATGATGCAGATGACAAAGATAGATGACATAGATGACAAATGATACTGTGCATCGTCGTTAACAGGAGTGAAAAAGTCACACTGTAGGCGACAAAGAGAATCGGCAGAGTAGCGGCATTGTTTCGCACTTTTTTTAGAGATCCTCTCATCATCATTGTCTCAAATTGCTACTGTATCACTCCTTTCTTCCTTTCTGCATCGCGCGTTCGTCTTCTTTCTGTCGCTTTACCCTTTCGTCTAGTTTTCCCTTTTATTTTCTCTTTTCTCTTTCAACTAACGGCAGTGAGCATATGCCGATTCTTCACGAATGGCTGTTTTTCTTTGTCGCCATCGTTTTAGAAAGTCGTAGTAGCGCTCCGTTGTTGTACTTCCAGACGAGCAGCCGAGCAGAAAATGCAAAAAGAGCCTAAAAGGGATCTATTTTGATACTTATTATCGTATACAGTGTGCACATCTCAAATTCGTCATGTGTTTATTTGCGAGAAAAGAAATTACGATAGATTTCCTCGGAAATCGAGCGACATAAAAAGTATCCATCTGATAAATATAGTATCTTAATGGTCTTAAATAAATAAACATTTCTCATTCTGAGATAAATTTTATAATAATAAATAATGAGATAAGTGAAATTGACAATATTGATACATCTTTGATAAATGACAATACAATATTGATTTATTAAATTTTTTTAAATTCGCAATTTTATTGGAAAAATTTATATTTGACTTTTCTTTCTTTCTCTCTAAATGATCGAATTTGAAAGTTTATATCTAAAATATCTAAAATTATCCTGGATGATGATAAATAATCTACATAGATGTTTGGAACGAATTGATTCATAGGATCGATTCAGTATCTTTATAAGCCGGATTTAAAGTTTTTTAGATAAATGTCAAGAGTCAACTCTTTTATTGTGAGCGACGATAGCGGTGGCGGCCGATATTTAATTTTCCTGCATATTTGCGCTGCCGGAATCCGCAATCGTTTTCCCGATCAAACGGGAAAGTCGATTGGCATCCATTCCTTGATTAGTCGAATACGCTATCGGTATCAGGCTCGGAAATCAAAATCACAGTCCAGATCAGCACGAGCCGAATCGATTTTCGCCGTGAGCTATAGAGCTAACGTTAAATTCATTATAGATAAGCGTCGAACTCGGAATGAGATCATCGATATTTCATCGTAGGTATAAGTAAACGGTAGGATAAAAGACAATTGACTCTCCGGGGGTCTCATCTTTATCCAAGGATTTTTCTTTGATCAATTCAGAGTTGCTTCTTTCTTCTGTAAAAACTAAGTTAAAGACATGTAAACAAAGATAAAGAGAATATTTTATTAATTATTTAAATGTAATTGAAGATTAAATTGATTTAAAAAATAATTACTTTTAAGTTGAAATATAAAAAATATTAATTTGTTTTTTTTTAGAAATTTTGATAAATCAAATTTTTTAATTTGTTTCAAGTTATTTTATTTAAACAAAGTTATGCAATTTGAATCTTAATTTTAATTTTAATTTTAATTTTTTTTGATTAAGAAATTCAGAGATAAATAGTGAATTTCATTCATAAAATAAAGTTGCTGAATTCGAAAATATTTATTATTGTCAAAGAGTTTTGAGTGACCTGGAAATATTTTACGGATTCACAGGCACGAATCAAAAATATTGCCTTTTAGAAAATGAAGTTGCTCCGATCACAGGAGATAAAAGAGAATGTATCCGGTTTCCACGCGGCAATGGCAAAACGCGGGGGATCGAAAATTGCACGGCGTTAAGTGAAAGTCGTAATAATGGCGGCTTAAGGTTTCGCCGCAGAAATGCGAAACCCTATCTCTTCTCGGAGAGGTGAAGGGGCACGTCGTGCACGGGACAGAGGTCGGGAAAGCGGTGGACGAGATCGATAACGCTAGAAAGTGCGTGCTTCGAAAGGGTCCTCTCTCATGTGTGCCCTCCCTTGTTTCCTCCCTTCATCCTCTCTTCGTCTTTCGAAGCCTTCGGGAGAAAGAGAGAAAGAGAGATGAGGGGACTTTGTTTCACCATGACGGAGTGAATTTCCGTTCGTCGGATAATCGCTTGAAAATAATTGCGGGAACCTCCGGATTCCGTAAGGGAACAATGCATCGGATCTAATCCTTTCTTCTCTAATCGACTGTTTCCGTTGATCGTCCTTGCCGTCCTGAATGTTAACCTGAGGGCGATGGCGAACACGACATGGAATGAGATAAGCACTTGTGAGAGAGATTCTGTTGCGGCAGATAAATCATCCGGTCAATATACGGCTTGATAAGCCGTATTAAAAGCACTGGTTGTTGTACTGCAAGATCGTTGTAGTCTGATTTATTGTAACTGATATTAAGCTTATATTATTCAAAATATTACTTGTGGCGGAATTTTATATTTTTAAATAATTATTATTTATCGAGTTTTGTTGATATTATTTAGCTTAAAGCTAGATAATAAGTAAAATTTTATTTTAAAAAATTTTGGGATAATATCTCTCTGAGAGATATATAGATTTTTAAATTTTTTAAATTATTAGCAATTATTATTGATTTTGACTTTTTAGGTTTATTAATTTATTAAATTATTATTAATATTAGTATTTATATTCTATTAAAAACTTGTATTATATACATAATAATTAAGAATCTTTGTATGTGCAAATGACATTAAAGAAATCATTAAGATAGAAAATAAGAAATTGAATAAAATACATAATACTTTTGATTCTACATCAACAAAGATTCTGTGTTATGAAATTTATTATATTTAATTATTCATATTTTTATGATAAAAGCAGAAAAGAGAGGAGAGAGAGAGAGGGGAAATGATAAGACACATTATAATTTAAATCAGCTATTATGAGTAATAGAGTCGCATTAATGAACTAGGAGAAATCTCGAATCTGATAGAATCATCAAACAATTATAGAAGATGAAGGAGGCGCATCATCGCGCGCTGACGTTATCGGACACATCTCGAAACGTCCTCTTCGGAGGCGGCATCGGGATTTTCAGTGGACCGCGAAATATGTCGGCATCGATTCAACGTGTCCAAAAATACTTTCCTCGGCGGTTGGAGAGACGCATGATTCGACGGAAGTGCCATTTCTCAGATGTAGCCGTCGTGTTCGACGTCGCGTTACCAATCGCGTAAAAGAGAGAAAGAGAAGTCGCACAGTGAGACACAGAAAAGGG
Source organism: Plocamopherus ceylonicus (assembly GCA_039654545.1). NCBI lineage: Eukaryota > Metazoa > Mollusca > Gastropoda > Nudibranchia > Polyceridae > Plocamopherus > Plocamopherus ceylonicus. The sequence goes on from JBCJKF010022222.1 coordinate 11,367, forward strand.
GGGAAAAAAAAAGAGAGAACGGTTATTTCTTATAAAACATCTTCTCTTCTCGCGCGCTGAGAGCTTCGAAGAAAGCTCTTTCGAAATCTGAGAGCGGCGATGTCCCCGGGGATGATACGGTCTTCGTACAGAGGAATCTCCCCCTGGACCACTGTGA
>JBCJKF010022332.1:1305-11521 GCA_039654545.1 Plocamopherus ceylonicus
TGGGCAAATTGTAGTCAAAGAGTTAAATTGTGCTCGTGCCGAATAATAATAATACACGTGTGGCCGTGTTCATACCGGTATGGGCAAATTGTAGTCAAAGAGTTAAATTGTGCTCGTGCCGAATAATAATAATACACGTGTGGCCGTGTTCATACCGATATGGGCAAATTGTAGTCAAAGAGTTGACTCGGGCTTTAAGAAGATAATGAGTTTAACTCTTTGTCCTCGTGCTCTCAGTTATGTCTTCAGCTTTGTTTTGCTCTCACAATTGTGCGCCGAGCTAGACTTTGGTTGTTGTTTTTCTGTTTGTTTTTTTATTCTTTAAAAAAAAATTTTTATTCTTTTTTAGATTTTCATTATTTTGAGATCGTTAAGACGGATGTATATACATGATACATGAAATTCATCGTTAAAGGTCGTGGACCTTTTGATGCTGTTTCTCCTCAGTCCACACCAACTTGTGAAGGCTGATGGACTGGTTTCAATGGAAAATTGAACAATTAGGCTACGTTTCCCTATAACTGTGCGACGCGATCGCTGGTCGCATGCCATATATCCAATCGTGCTTTCGCCTGCGATCGGTCCATAGATCGATCCCGAGTTTATTTTTATCTTCTGGATGAAGATTTTGTCGCGTTTAAATTTATATCAGTCGCACGCGACGAACGATCGCGACGCACATGATATAATATAATAAGGTCGCTCGCGACTGAAACTTTTGGCGCAACGCGATCGCGCATAAGGAAACATGGCCTAAGTATGTACACATGTATTGTGATTTATAAATACATTCAGGCTAGGCGCAGGAACTGCACTTTCCGGTAGATATAAGCTATTCTATGTGTGTAAACAACCTTAAATCTGAAATATTTCTGATGTCTAGGTTACAGCTAGGTTTTATCTAGCTTCTAACAGTGGCCTCTGGTCCTTCTTTCTTTGCTGAATGTTAGTAAATTGTTCATGTCAACTCTGTAGAGACCATTAGTGAGCTTGTAGGTTTCGATAAGATCCCCTCTCAATCGCCTGAACATGAGGCTTGGTAAGTCTAAACAAATCTCAACAAATCCTCCTTAAAAATCCCTTGTTGACGACAGCTCCCTCTAACTCCACCATTCACTCCCGCCCCGTACTTGCATTTCAAATGTGAATGGTTGCGCATGCGTGCGTTTTCGTTTCTGGACAGCTGGCCAAACAACAATGCGAGGCTGTAACAATATGCAGCATTCTGCCCAGGAAAGCACAGGGCGGGGTTATCCCCCCCCCCTTTTTTTCAACCCACTTCCCCCCCCCCCCTTTCCGATCTTCTGTTATGTTGTTTTTATCTGAAATGTAAATTTTTTTTGTCTTCCTCTTTATATTTTTCTCTCTTTGCTCAGAGCTGTGAAAATATCCATCCTGCATCTGCTCACTTGTTCTGTATGTCTACTCGTCTTTGATTGTTGAGAGTTAGAATCTACATGTATAATAATAAATATATGATTATTATGAAGATGAATCCGGAAATTACAATATACTGACATTGATTGCAAATATTTATATAACAGGCTTGATGACCATGATGAGAGATTGAGGAAAGTGATGCCAATGATTGTAATTACCATTTACGATGACAGTGGTGGTGATGATGATGCAAAGAGAATGATGATGAATAAATGATGATTATGTGAATAGAAATCGTGATAAGGAGGAGGAGTAAGCTTGTAATTGTTGCTCTTAAAATGGAATGGTAATACAGTACTCGGCGGATTCCTGCACGCTGCAGCCCAGTTGCCGATTTTTCTTACTACTTTTAACGACAGTGGATTCCTGCAAATTTTTCGGTTACTCCCGTAAGCGTGCAGGAATCCGGCGAGTACTGTATTGAAAAATTGTGATTCAATATATTTACATCTGGACACACTTTTTTGGTGCATTTACAGACACACCAAGCCACTTAACCTCCTGAACTGGACCAGGTCCATCGACAGTTTACGCTACTTCCAGCCTGTTGACCAGGAGCCTACCTGGGTCTATTCAGGTTACTATGACGACCGGGAGGAAAAGATCATCGTGAAGGTTTTTGGTATCTCTCATCGGAACATGACAGGTGGCATCTACTGCCTTTTCTATGGAGCTGAACGGAACTTTCTGAAAAGCAAGAAAGGACGTATTAAACTCATGAAAGACAGTCATGGATCCAGGTGAGGACTAGTCTGAGCGGATGGCTTTCACTTTCCACCAGCGTTGTGGCCATTAGGGTCTTTTTGTTTGTTTCTTTTTTGTTTGTTTGTTTGTTTAGTATTGGTGCATGTGTACTTCTCTTGCTCAAACAGCTGTCTTTCCTATTGTTCCTTATTTTTGCTTCTTTATGGTACTCAGGAGCACGGATAGCTCAGTGGATAGGGTACATGTCCGTCAAGCCAAAGGTCAGGGGTTCGATTCCCAGCTGTGCAGGCTTGGTTCAAAATCTGAATTTTCTTGTTTTTTCCACCTCGTCCTGGTAGTGGTCAGTGGTAGTCAGGATGAATGAGTGCCTAGTCCCATCGGAGACAGATGATAACCTAGGAGGTCCCATGTGCCTTTGTGTATAATATAAGAGAACCATTGGTGATTAAAATCGAAAAAGAGCAGGCCATATCGGCTGTCACCCTGGCATAATTTAGCCAAAAATAGCTACAGTGCAGCACTCCTTCGTCGAACTCATGGATTCCTCACACAATCAGTAATATCCCAAATATTTTCCTCTCTTTTCTTACATTTTTTTTCACACAATAGTCGAACCAGTTCATGGATCCCTCAAACTATTTGCCTGCTGCTAAAGCTGTGTGAGCAATTTTCTCTTACTGACTAGTTTGAAATGCCCACTAGGCCTATCCGATGACTAAAAATAGCCCATTCCATGTTGCACACACCTGCATCAGTCGTTTGAAATATCGGAAATAGGCTGTAGCAGGCATTTGCTTTGCTTGAGTTCAGCAAGGGGCATAACTACAATGGTATTACATGTACTCCCTCTAAGGCTCTTCCCATGTAATATAGTGTTTCACGTATTGGTCGAATCACAGATTCCTCGAACTATTTCTGCTCCCCTAACTGGTTCGATGAATGTGTGTTGCAATGTGTTTTGGTATCATGTATGCCAACAACCTCTTGTACCTCAGACTTATTGATGAGTTCATTACTTTGAATTTAAATAGAAGAGGTAAGGATCAGAGGGGGAGGGAGTGTGGCTGGGCACCCATACTTCCCTTATAATACCAGCCTAGCCACAGCAATAGAATTGCTACAAAATTATCACCTCTGACGCAAAAGGCGCCATGTTACTTGATTTATAATTCACACAGCAGTCATGGAAGATATGAGACCTCCTTTAAGTCAGGTTTTGTTATTTCCAAAATGTGGAAAGCCAATGAAAAGCGTGATGTGGTAGAGAATATTATTGCCAGAAATCTAAGAAGACTTGAATAGTGTCAGAAATCTTGGAATTATCTTTGGAAATGTCTTTGATTAGCCAAACAAGGTAAACATGGTTGTGATGCCATGCAACTAACTTTCAACAGATTTAATTGGTCGTCAAATGTTTGTTCCTCTTTTGCTTTCACTGTGACAATCTTATTGCATCAGCAGTGTGTAAGAAGTTTTCAGGAGTAGATAAAAGAGACATTATGGAATGATGCTGAATATCGTTATGAGTAAATTTTATTTTTAAGCATTTGTGTGAAGTACATGTCCCGTGGAGGACCAATTGGATCTCCCCTCTTGGAAATATTGGTCTCATCTTGGAAAAGCGACAGAAAAATTATTTTAAAAAGTTGTTATTATGTGTTATTGGAACCCTTTTAATAAGACTTATCTTCTATTTTATCACTTTTTAATTTTTCTCTTACTTTGATTCTCTTTTCTCAGCTTCTCGGCCGTGGAAGTTTTATGCCCCGCCACAGTAAATGTACGACCAACCTATGTCAGAGTGTCATTCACCCGAAATTCTTCTGTACAGACCAATGAAATCAAACTTCAGTACCGGGGACATCAGATCAGAAATTTTTCTGTGTGTTTTCCGCCTCTTCATTCCAACTTTAATCAGTCGGCACAAATTGTGCAGACAATAGAACTGAGCAGAGTCCTGGGCGCCAATCATTTCTTTGTGTACAATTTCAGCATGACTGGCCAGGTGGACGTCATATTGCGGTGGTATCAGACACAAGGCGTGGTGACCGTTCTGCCATGGCCTCTGCCCACTGTGGACACGTGGTACTTTGGCCAGGTTCTGGCCATCAACGACTGTTTGTACAGGAATATGGGAAACTCCAAATACGTGGTGATATCTGACACCGATGAAGTGATCGTCCCCCGCATTCACCTGAGCTGGACGTCACTTCTAGATAACGTCATCAAACACCCGTGGCAACGCAATGACGAATTCAAAGACCCAGATTTGGCCACTGGTGATGAAAATTTTGTCACTGGTCTGTTTGAAAGCAAGGGCGAGGGCTCAGAAGAGACAAGGAGAAGGAGGCGAAAGAGAAGGGAGGTTGTCTATGATAAAGAACCTATCCATCATGATAACATTTCTGGAAAACTTTCAAAAGATTATCCAGGTGGATACTCTAAAGTTGAATATCCTCAAATCAGTGGGCTAAAAGGTAATGCTGCTTCACGAGTCGATATTCATCTTCCTTCTTACAAGCCAGGTCTAGAGGATGAGGAATTCAATAACAATTATGAACAGAAGGAGTTTGGTTCGTTCTCATTCAGATGTGTATTTTTTACTGTGAAATCTTTGCAACGTGAGCAGTTAAGAGATTTGTTATCATTTAACTTCAGTCAGGAAGAAAGGAATATCTTTGGGCATATGCCCAGATGTCCTATGGTCCACTTGATGCGGACAGATGGTATTAGTGAACACGGATTGAGGTCAAAGATCATTGCTCGACCGGAACTTGTTTTGCATGGTGGAATTCATAAAACTGTAGCACACCTAGAGGGCTACAGAACGGCCTATGTTGAGCCGGAGATAGCGCTTCTTCATCATTACCGTGATTATAAAGTAAACACATGTAATACCCTGGACAAATCTGCTCTTAATTTCAAAGATAAATTTTATGAAAAGTTGAAAGTTGTTGTTCAGAAATTTTCCCCTTTATTGCTCGTTTGATAAGAGGCGATACCATAAAATTTATGAAAGATAATGTGAGTGCAGTCTAAGTGGACCTTATTTTTTACAGTATTATTCTTAATTCTCACTATCGTATTATTATTATTATTATTATTATTATTATTATTATTATTATTATTATTATTATTATTGTTATTATTGTTGTTGTTGTTATAATTACTATTATTAACATTATTATTAACATTATTATTATCATTACTTGTACTACAAGGAAACTGAATCCTGATAAAGCAGATCAGGGTTTACAAAACAAGTATTGTGGTACCAGTATGTGAAATATTTTACTTTTTCATGCAAAATTTCAATAAGTTCATCTTAATGTTTTGTTGTTTTTCTTTTTGTTTTTTGCAAAGGATAGGGACTTTGGAGAGAAAACCCCCAAACAAAACAAAACAGAAAAAGGAAGAAAAAAAAATTCCTCTAATTCTCTATCTCAACACTGCCCCTTGCAATTCTATATAATAAGTAGCCTACTTGGTTTATTGTAGACTGTTTTTTCTTTAAATATTTTTTTGTATAATTTTTTTTTCTGGGGCTTTTTTTGTTGTTGTTGTTTGAGTGTAAGAGAAGGCATATGTGTGACTGTGTGTGTTTATTTATCATTTTCTCTATCGGTATTTATATTGTGTGTTTGTTGGATGTCTTGCCATATGAATGAAAATGAAAAGTAGTTATGTCAGATGATAATCACTGGATGAGAGGTGAAGGACTTCAAAAAATATCTAGTTTTACCCAACCACTTAATAATGACTCAACAAATCACACACATATCATCAATGCCAAATGTATTTCCATGTATTTGTATCTTACTCAATACAGATTTATCCCGAACACTCTATGCTCTGTCGATGGAACTCCCTGAAAGGCCAAAATCAAAACTTTGATGAATTTCATTAACCTGGTGCTTTGTGCCCCATGCTACTTAAAAAAAGAAATATTTTGCCTTTCTTACGGGTGTTTATCATTTACTCAAATGAATATTGTCATTGGCATCATAATGATCATCATTATCACCTTTATCATATTTCCTCCTCATTGAGTTGTTTTTATTAACATTATATACATGTAAATGTGTAAATTGGAATGAAAGTTTGCTCAAAAACACAACAGATCTAGACAGGAATCCTTTATGATTGATGTATTTGAAATGAGAGAAAAGAATTGATTTGAAAGAGTTGAATACTGTGCTTTGTTTTGTTTTTATCTCTCAAATCCAGTCATTGTGATTAACTCTTGTTCATTAGAACAGTAAATGATATTCTGTTTGTTTACTTAATTCATTCTTAATTTTAAGAATGGATCCAACATTTGGGAACAGGATGTTTTTTTTGATTAGATGAAGTAACTGATATTTATCTATTTGAGAGGCAAAGTGTGTGATATGTCACAAGTTTGAGAGACAAGGTAAGCCCATGTGATACTTCGTTTTACTTTGACACGTGAAATATGTGATAATAGGCAAAACAAGTTTACATAGCATCATAATTGTAAATTTCCTGACGTGATTTCTGTGTACCAGTACTGAAGTTAACTTCTTGTCTATACGTACCGGTCTGTATTTTCTTTGTGGACCAAAGAAAATGTTCCCATATGAAGTTTACGTTGTGCCATAATATGACAGGTAATTAAACAAGTGTACGGTGAATGTTAAAACTATGACTGAAAGATAATTCATTTGTTCTTAGAGTCTAGAATTATATCTCAGATCTTCTTATTCTTCAGATAAGTTTCGGCAATATTTCATTTCATGCCTTACATTTTCAATGTTTGTTCTTTTTTATGATCCATTTACATTTTTATTATAGATTGCATACATTGTCTTTTTTTTTTTTTTTAAAGACATTTTAAATTGAGAATGGTTCATTTGGTCAGACTAATTGTTCCCTTTACTTAAATCATTGATATCACAGGCAAACCAATTAGCTCTGGATTTTTTTTAATGATGAAATTTCAATGGAATATCACTTGACCTCTGACTGATGTATATAATATGTACAGTAGAACCCGCATAAGTCGACATTGCTGGGACTTTCGAAATCACGTCAACTTAAGAGAATGTCGACATAAGAGATTGCAGTAGATTTGAAGGGGGACAAGGGATACTGCCGAGTACAGTGCTTTTTAATTTACTCAACACCGTAATAGGCCTGGCCAAGTTCGCGTGATGTGCTCGCGAAACACACAGCACACACTAGACCTACACACCTATTGTGTTCAGAAGCTTTTCTTTGTTTCGCACTCTATTCTATAGCCTACTACAATATAATATTAATATGATAAGAACACTAGTCTAGACCTACATGTGCTGTGGTCAGCATCTTTCCTTAGTTTCGAACTCTACTCGATAGCCTACTACAATATTATATATATGATAAGAAAGACATTAGAACCAACCACCCGATCGCCTCGCCATTCCCTCCCCTGCCCACCCACCCCCTTTCACCACCAACCACCTGCTCGCCTCGCCATTCCTCCCGCATGCCACCTCCCCCCCCCATCTTCCCTTTCACCGCCATCCACTCGGTCGCCTCGCCAACCCTACCCACCCCATGCTCTTGCTAGCGCGCACGCTTTTTCTTCATTAATTCAAGCATGCTGAATCAACTGTATATCTGATAATTGCCTCTGGGTCCATCCCTTTTTTCACACATGTGCATGGCTTGGCCCTGAAATTCATGATAAGCCTATTGGTTAAGGCCATTCATGTCGACTTAAGAGAAAAGAAGGGGGAAGAATGTCGACTTATCGGATGTCGACGTAGTAATACTTTATATAGAGAAAAAGTTGGGAATTTCAAATCATGTCGACTTAAGCCGAAAGTCGACTTAAGCGACGTCGACTTATCTGGGTTCCACTGTATAAGTGATCAATGAAATTCAAGGTATCATGTATAATTTATGCGTGAAAATAAATTCAAAGAAAACGTTTAAACATGTTTTTTGCCTCTCCTGCAAAAAGAACAAAATCTGACTTAAGTGGTTGGCTTTTGATGCTGATGATATCTTCTTTGTGCTTGTATTCCTGTTAACTATAAAACAGATGATTTGACTTACATGTATCATTTTGATGTCGATGTTTTAGTGCTAATTGGTTTTTTCATCCTATCTGCTGTCAAGTTCTTTTTATTACACTGTATCTAGTCTCATATCCAACCCTGTATTGACATACATGTACGTGCACATGTAATCTTGTTCCTCCGATCTCCTCTTTTGAACATCATATTATTGTAAATTGCTCTTATAACCTGTTTATTGATAATTTACTTGTTATTGCCATTTGTGGTACATTGTAATAAAAAAGATAAAATAAATATTGCATTTATATAGTGCTTTTCACTCAAAACCTCAAAGAACTTTAAAATACATAAATTTACATGTATTATTATTTACTTTATCGTTATCATCATCATCACCATTAATCATTATCACCATCATTATCACAGAGCTTTCTCTTTACTTTTTTTGAAATATCTGAGTCAAAATAACTCACTCTCGTCACAAAACACCATAAAAACTTTGTTCTAACATTGGTATTTATAAATAATCTTAATTGGCACCCATTCAAATTTCATTGTATTGTACACCTGTATGTGTACCACCATCCATGCACTAATGGTTTATTACATATTTTTTTTTATAAAATTGGTATTGCCTGTTAATCCGGCTGCCTCTCACTCTCATTGTCATTCTTTTCAGTGTCAAGTAAGCCAAACACCCGACTACATTAAAAGGCCAACACGGTGAAATATTGTATAATATACATTGTAGATAAAAATACACAAGAAAAAACTGTCAACAAGAATCAATGCCTCGATCTATAACATTTGCGTCTACCCACAAAAATATCACTGACAGATTCAATAGAGCTCTCGCCCTCCATATAGTCACAGTGGCACAGTGTTTGTGCTTTTGACTGACAACTGACAGGGTTGGTGGTTCAAATCCTGACAGGGACATTGTGATTTAATCCTTTGGCAAGGTTATTTACACTAATTGTCTCTGTTTGCGACTCTGATCTTGCAGATGACACTCTGTTTTGGGTCAAACACCAAAAGACAAACTTCCCTTTGGGAATTAATTTGTGGAATTTAATTAACTTTTTTTTTATTGTAAAGGTCAAGGGGCAAGGGGGACATAAAATTTGCTGTGATGGGCATTGCATTTGATGCCTTTTGCCACTAACTGGAACTTGAAGTAAACTTTAGATCACAATGAGTCATAGTCATAGAGTACAATTGTGTGGGGCCATGGTCCAGAGGTAGGTACTTGAGCTGATGACCGGGTGTTCTGAGGTTTGAATCCTTGTGACGAGCACAACGTTGAGTTCTTGGAAAAAGCCCTTTACACACATTTTCTCGACCCACTCAGGTGTGAATTACTGTAAAAGGAGTAGCCCTACCCAACTGTAGGCAGTGGAAAATCTTGTCATAATGGAAGAATGATGCCCTTGTACAATGGCTGCTCTTCTGTATGCTCCTCTGGGAGTTAAGAAGGTTATTGGATGGAAAAAGGTCTGCAAGGGAACCCTTGTAAAGGGCATACAGTGAGCATATATGTAATTAAGTGGGTATGAGCTTCTATAAGAGTCCTCGTACATGTATATTTTATTTTTTATAGCTCACAAAATGGGAAATAGTACTACATGTACTTCATGTAGTTCATATTATAATTGGAGCTTCTTTCTCTCTCTCAGTTGTTGACTAAAGACGCCAGTCCTATGCAGTCCATCGTAGTTCTGGGTCACTGACACAGAGGTATATAACTTATATAGATTATATATATCTTGAGCAGGAGTTTCTTTGAGAAAATTTTGCCATTTGTTTCCTGCACTTTTACTACGGTTTGATATTATTTTCATTATCTACACATTTCACTATCTGAAGCATTTGCCGAAACAGAACAGCACCGTTCTAATTTACAATTTGTAAATTAGATAACAATACAAACAAGAGCCTTAATCAAGGGGTTTCTTATCGAAGAGCCCAGCAGTAGAAATACATGTAGCAGCTGGGGGGAAAGAGGGGGGGGGGGGGGGGGGGGGGTTCCAAACTTCTCTTTTTTC
>JBCJKF010022443.1:0-11518 GCA_039654545.1 Plocamopherus ceylonicus
TTCAAAAAATTGGAACTTTGGTTATACCACACCATTAAAAAAAAAAAAAAAAAAAAAAAAAAGCTTACATCATATGAGAGATGCTCCATAACAAATATTCTGACTATGTCTCAAAAATTCATGCCCTCCGTCATCCCACAAACCATCCTCAGAAAGACAAAAAGAAAATAGGAAAAAACACAACAGAAGACAACAGTAACCAATGTTACCTACCAAATGTACAGAATGTTTCATTTTCTTTGCTTGTCACACCTTTATGGATGCAGGCTTCACATGTCAAGGTCAAGAAGGAGAAGCCTTTATTTAAGCCACAAGGAGCTGTGAAACAGAATTAGATGTTAACATGATTTATTGAAGAAACAAGGCAAATATTATTATGTCGTAACATACTGGGATTTTAAACAAAACAATTTCATGTACGGGACAGATAGCAAAAACAATGTTTCCATATTCATAAGAACTGTCTTTTAGTGACAAAAAGATCATGGATACTAAGAAACAATGATTTATATACCAGTCCACAGGTTTATGAATGCTGACTGTGACTCGTAAAAAAATCTGATTATTCCAAAATTCCTGGTCAAATCAAAATATTTCTTAATATCCATTTAGGTATATTCCTACAACCATATGGCAGAAGCACACCATACAGCCGAAGGTGTAATAGTCTTACAAACTTGCACTGTTCCAAGCACTTCAGTATCAACTAATGCAATGCATTACTTATAATTCAGATTCAGATCAAAATCAGTAATTGCTAGACTATGTGTTCAGCCAAAACCTTTTTTTAGTAAGAATATAAGAGTTGTACTTAGAATGACCTTTTGCATCTTAAACATTCAAACTATAAATCAAAGAGAACTATAAAATTACATTCTCATAAAATGAAAGATCTTAAACAAAATAATCATTGTCTGAAGTGAATAATAAAAAAAAATCCACTCATTGTTTAGAGGGACAAAAAGAATTCAAAACACCCCCCCCCCCCCCCAAAAAAAAAAAAAAACAAAAACAAAAACAACAACCAAAAAACAAAACAAAAACAAACCAACAACAACAAAACAACAACAACAACAAACAAAAAACAAAACCAAAAAACCAAAAACAAAAACAAAAAAACAAACAAACAAAATTATGATTTCTCTATTGGTCCATGTGATGTAAATTCTACAAAATGCTTTGCAGAGGCCAACAGTTTGTACAGTCAAATCCTCATAATAAATATCATTTATTATGCTGTTCGAAATTCTAGGTCTGTCCAAATCAAATTTTCTTGTATTCTATCACTAATCTTAATATTCTTTTCTCTTTCCATGGCCATTTGTGTTGTATTTAGTTTATTGAGGATTTAAGACATGAGGCAAAACTAATGTTATGGACATACATATAAAAGATAGATATATATCATATATATAAAAACAAAAATGGTCATGGGCAAGGCAGGTAGCAAGAAGAGAAGACAAAAGATGGCGCAAAAAATGTACTGTATGGAAACCAAATAGAAGTAAAAGAACAAGAGGAAGACCACTTAAAAGATGGAAAGATGACATCATGAAGATGGAAGGAGTACTCTGGACTGACAAAGCAGAAGACAGAGACTATTGGGAGGCATTGGCAAAGGGCTACATCCAATAATGGATGGACTCAGCCTGAAAGTAAAGTAAGTATATTCTTGTAACACTATATGACGAAATATTATCTTAATGTAGATTTCTAATCTGCATGGTAACAGGCACTTATAATAGCAGTTATGACTCAATTATTTTTTCCACTAAAAATGTTCAGAGGTTACCAATGCACAGATCTGGATCTGTAGTTCCTGCAAATGGTGTCATTAGTCCGTCAGGGCAAGGATAACAATCTGTTTTATTCAAGTAGTAACCTTGGTCACAGACTGAAGTAAACAAAATTCAAAAGATGAAGAACAGTGGAAATTTTAAGCAACGAAAATGATACATATATTCATAAGCATTGCAATGCAACAAATGTTTCTCTATTTTCTTTGGAGTAAACAAATTTTTACTCAGTTTTTAATTGACCTTTAGCTTTTCAGGTGATATTTACACATTTCCTTTCATTACTGTAATTTCAGGTGATATGTACCCATTTCCTTTCATTACTGTAGAAAGGGCACAATTATTATAGGTATTGTTCTTTTCATCTTATTTCTCAAATGTTATGCAAGTAATAAGCAAATAGAATCGATCTTTATGAACTTAAACATTATATCAGGTCAGGATTGCTATTGCTATAACATCATAGTCTTCTTCATTAGATTTTCATGAGTGAATACTAAATACAAATTCATATATAAATCAATTATGTATATACTTGTGAGAGGGTCACATGTGAAGAACATGTCAGTTTCTGTGCAGGTTGATCCAGCACAAATGTCATATGAAATAATATTGAAAAACGGGCACCAGTCAAAATCTGTAGAACAAAATAGAATCAATTGCAAATTCAGAACAAGGTATGCATTAGTATGAGTTATTTTGTTGTTGTTTTTTTATGAAAAAGGAAACAATAATAATATGTATTTTTAGTAATGTTTGCTCTGAATTACTAAGTGATTAGGATTAGGTCCTAAATTTGATTCCAAGCATGCTTGGATTTGACATCTGAATGTTTTTCGGGGTTTTTTATGCCTCTTTGTCCTGAGGTAGGAAAGAAAAATGAGTGCCTGGTCCCAACTGAGATGCACAACAAACTAGGAGGTCCCATATGCTTTTGCATGGGTAAAAGAATTCTTTATGGTTAAAGTGAAATAAGAGCTGGGTTTATCACTATAGCTAAAATTAAATCCAAAAAAGGCTATCAGTTCCATGCACACCTAGAATCTCTTGAGCTTCAGACATCTTGTGCTCTTCAGTACTCTGAATTCAAGGAGAAGAAGCAAAGATCAGAGGGGAAGGGAGTGTACTCGAGAATGTGCACTCCTTTTAGAATTCTAGTAAAAATGATCATTGTTCCGAAAGGCTTGTATATGCAGATCACATACTTTGATTAGTCAATCAGTTATCGAGGTTTAACTGAAGGTAACAATTTTATTCATATTATATTCAATTTTAGACTGCATCCATAGGTAAATACACATGGGTTGTTCAACATAAGAATACAGCCAAATGACATAAGTTGGCATTGACTGTTGTTAAAGGGTAACACTCAAGTATTGGCAGAGAAGCCATGGAAAACAGCATTGAGAGTCAAAGAATACAATATAAGAGACAAAACGTGGAGAGGCACACACAATGAGAACAAATTCGAAAATAGCTAATAAGATTTGACAAACCCAAAATTCCAACTAAAAATTCCAATCTAAATGTCCATGGAACTCTAAGATGAAGCATATTCACCTATAAATCTTTATTAAATTAAACATCATCTACTAAAGTGTACACAATGCAAAAGGCTAGGTATGATAGCAAACCTACCTTTGATGGAAACAAGTATTATTTTGGTAGAGATAGAGTTTGATAATATTTCTCTTGTCTTACCTGTTTCTCCTTTTTGCATATCTTCAAGGTTCGTGAAGATGTGAACTTCATAGACAAGGGCAAGGTCAGTATGACCAAATTTGCGCCCTTCACTTTCAAATGAAAAGTAAGTCCCATAAGCTGCCTTGCCAACAAGTTCCGGGTTCAGTGAAGAACTGAACAAGACTTCAGTGTTCACTTGAACATAAGATCTTCCCTTGTAATTGAACTCACTAAAACATTCAAAAAAAGAAAAAAAGTGAATACTTCTCTATTAGATTACATAATGATCAATTGTCAGTCAATTTTCTGTTATCTTATGCATTATAAACATTAAAAAATCTAAAGATTTTCAAACCATATTGAAAACTTAATTGGCCTAAAGTATTAAATGTTTGTTTTTGTGTATAAATCTTCCTCATTCTCTTAAATTGTAATCAGCATAGCTCATAGATACAAGATCCTATTTGACATGATGCAATACAACAAAGTAAAAAAAAAAGCAAATGATTTTATTTCACAGTCAATATCCATGAAACAAGATTTCATGAGATAGAGTGAATGCAGCACTCACGAGAAGCTGGTTCTTCTTACTGCGATGAATTCTTCCAAAAAAGAGGAGAACAGGTCTTGTGCCTTGGGAAAGAAAATATCACGCATAAAAGATTTTTCATTCAGTGTTGAACTGTAAGGCTGTGCTAATCTCAGTTCAGTTCAGCTAAATTCCCATCAATAAGGTAATCTGCAAGAGTAACTTATATTGAGAAGATAAAAGACACAATTAACAGGTTGTAGAGGCTGGTAGTAGTTTTTAGCTTAGCTTACTGTTCAAGGGGGTAACGCAATGGTAAAGTAGTAGAGCATTAGGTTTCCAACTGAGAGATAACAGGTTCGAATCCACCATGTGACACACGCGTTTTTTTTTTTTTTTTAACCCCCTGCTTCACTTTACCCAGGTGAAAATGCATACTGCTCCGGTTGGGAAAGTATCCTGCAATATACTAGCATCATATTCAGAGAGTGATTGATCCAATGTGATTGTCCACTCCATGCTATGGAAACTGGGATAAGCTTTAGCCCGATGAGCCAAAAGGCTTTATAGGACTACTTTACAGCTCAAGTACCTGTATTTTGTCCATTTTAATATTTAGGGCTTATTGAAATCATACAATAGTTATGCCTTAATACGAAAGCGACAAAACACACATCATTTTTATTGAGATACTCACCCCTTCAGCGAATCTCTCCATCAGTTTAAAGAATTCAGAGGAGTTTTGATTAAGTAACTGGCTCTCAAACGGGACATTTAAGAAAACCTCTAAGTACAGAGTGTTGTTGGAGAAATCTGGTGGAAATGCAAAGAAAATAAAACTATTCATGAAAGCTGTTTGGGTAAACAAGATATAAGCTTAAGCATAATCCATTTATACCATTATAAGTTTCTACAAATAGCAATGTCTCTTACCTACAGGTGTGACAGTGTAATCTTCGATAGGATAAAGAGCTTTGGGTCTCATACTTGGCTGCAATAAAACAGATATAAAGATAGTTGATAGCACATCAAATGTTTTCATTAAAATAATTGTATAATAAAGTAAGAGATATTTTAAGGTACTTTTCAATAAAGAAAGCAGCTTAGCCTGAATCTATGACTGAACAAAGTCTTTCACCCTGTAAATCTACAGGTATTGATATAATTCAATTGATGACACACCAATAAGTCAACAAAAACCAACTCATAAAATATTTGTTCAAGGGTTATAAAAGGTAAGACAATTATGAAAATGGCAGTCAAATAATAAATGATGAAATTGACCTTAGATATAAAAATATGGTACTCACATCATCATCCTCTGTGCTTGGAGTAGGTCTGAGATATCGAATGCTTTGCAAAATAACGTCAAGAGGATCACGTACTGTTCCGTAATCTTCCTCTATCATTTCTATCTGATTTCTGCGAAGATTACATGTATTCATCCAAGACAATTAAAATGAAATATTAATTCACCTACAGATTATTCAAAAGTGAAAGATAAGAAATACTTGTACATTGTTCACATAGATAGACATAAAAACATGAAAACACATATAATGATGAAGGTTAAAAAAAAGTATAAAATATATTTCAATACCACTTTGTAATTATTAAATGTCATGAAATGAGTATAATGAGTTAATTAATGTGTTTTGCATTTCATATTGTTCAAGTTTTAATAATAGCAATCATAGTCTAATTTGCTGAATGTATTAGAGAGATCACATATGTAACAAGTTTTCAATTGACACTATTGTGGTTTAAGGTCATAGAGAGCTTCACTGATTTGTCAACAAGGATTTCTTGCTATCATTAGACAACAGACATCATCTTATTAAGCAATGACACAATATGAAATATTCTGAGCTACATCCGTTGGGCCAGATATCAGCTAGAAAGGGCTCAGAAGTAAAACCAATCAATCAATTCATTTTTGGTCACGGTGTAATGGTGGATATTATTCTGGGAACTGTTAATCAGAAGTTCCACTGTACTCACTTGACAAAATAAGCTTTGACACTGAGTACAGTTCTGAAGTCAGTACATTCTTCATCAGTCAAGTTAGCACACTGATCACTCTTCTCACATAGATATTCATCGTCTTTGTCTTTCTGCATTGCAACGTGGACATTACCACAGTCAGCATTAATGCAGATACCTCTGTAAAATGAAAATATATGTAATTTAATTTAACAACGTCTGGTTTAGGACATATAGAATAATAAACAAAGACTGGCAGACAGTCAGAGAGGTCACTTGAGAAAAATAATACAGGAATTTATGCAAATGGCAGATTTTCGGAAGGGAATGAAAAAAGAGAACGAGGAAGAGAATACATTGATACAAGGAAGAGGAAGGAGGACTAAAAGAAAGAACTGAAATTGTTTACATTCTAATGACAATCAACGATTAAGTGTGTAGAAAAAGATGGTTTTATATTAGTTGTATTGAAAAGAAGAATAGAGCATTCCTTTTACAATTTTTTAATATCATTATGCAGCTGCATATTGTATATAACACAATGATTGCATATTGATGAAACCAGTTATCATGTGGCCATGTTTAACATTTGCTTTTATATTCTCCATTTCAGGTTCTGTGTTGTCATAGAAAAATGAAAAGAAGACCTAAAAGAACAGCACAATATCACACATGACAGAGACAAGAGGAGAAGTTAAGTCAAAAGAATCAGAGAAACAGCCAAAGAAGTGAAGTCCGATGAATTTGACAGTGGAAAGGCTTTAGTCAAGTAAGTCAAAAATATATCCAACACTTCATGTTAAGTTAATAATGTAGCTTTTCATATTTGTTGCATTTGGTCAGCAGCAAAGTTGAGTTCGACAAATACTAAGTCAATGCCTAACTGCACTGCTAAATGTACTTAAGCTTTCATCAAAAAGAAGAACATGATATTATTTATGTTAATTTTACAATTTCAGCTTCACATAAAGCAATTACCTGTATCTGTACTGAAATATGTCCCTCATGTATAGAGTTGGTCCTTCAGAGGGATCAATTGGTTGCTTATCGTCATCAACTTCATCAATACCAAGATAGGAACACTGCCCAATACTGAAATGCATGATCACTTCAATATTCCAGAAAGACTCTTCAACTTTATGACCTACAGAAATGAAACAAACATTAGTGTTAAAGAAATAGATCAATAATAATTGTGAGTATCTGACACTCTAAAACTTCACATTTTTAAAATTGACAACCATTCGAGTCTACTGCCAGTTATCCGGCCACTATTTATTTGGCATGCTCAGTTAATCCACATAATGCCAAGGAATGAAATAAATTGCTTTATTTTTCCTATAGTCTATCCGGCATGCTCACTTAACTGCCTCCAGCATGGAGGTTGGAGAACGAATGAGTATTTCATTAACTATTACCAGCCAGTTATCTGACATTTGTTTATTCAAAACAATCCCTTCACCACAATATCGCAGGCAGGATAACACAGCTGCCTGAGGCATCTCTGCATCTCCTACCTCGCAATTTGTCCTGACCAAGAGGGTTAGGTGTGAAAATATTTACCCCTGTCATCCTATATGTGCATCAAATAGCTTTCTTAATCTAAGTTGAAATTGACATGTGATGTTGAAATGTGTTTAGGGATGTTTTGAAGTCTTGAAAACTGGCTGTAAAATCAAATCAGTCTTTCTGGCATGCTCATTCAGGCTATCTGGCATTATGTGCAGGAACAACTATAACAGAGAACTGATAGTAGGTATTACGTTAAAAACTCAAGTAAAAGCCAGGAAGCTTTTGACTGATTGGTATGACCAAAACTGGATGAATTTAATCAAAATTTAATGGAAACATTGGGTCCTGACCCAACCATTAAAGGATTTTGGATTCATACATATCTGAAGCATCACACATACTTCAGTCTTGTAAAGCTAATCATAAATTGAGATATGATACAAATAGTCCTAAAGAAAAAGCTATTTTAATCAAATTTATGTCTAGTTATAAAGGATCTATGTTCTATGGAAAATATGAAATGTAATTCTTACCATAAACACAAAAATTTGTTTCCCTATCACTGATGAGTGGATATACGCAAGAGCTGCAATAAGGATCAGCTGATTCAAAAGTTAAACCTTCATCCCAACTGCACTCAGCTGAAAAAGTATAAATCATTAGGTATTGACTTGAGAATGATATTTGCCTTTCAAAACCTTATGAATCAAAGGTGATTATGTGTCTTTATGTTACAATTTATGACTATTGGTTATGCTATTGAGTCGTGTAGATTATATAATTAAACAAGATTAAACATGTACATTAACATTTTATTGCAGATTCAGTCTTAAAGATCTTTATTGGAAACTTCCAAGAGAGTTCATTCATCTACAAATTGCTCTTCTCCCCTTAAACTTGTTATTTTATTTAAACTACTTGAATTCTTAAGCTTGAGTGTTGTCATGAACATTAGAGTCATCATCATAATCATCTCAATCCTAAAGAAACAAGAAAAATAGGAATCCCTTAGTGTCAAAAATGCATTCATGTATCTTCTTACCAACACAGTCATCACTTGAAGTAGCACCAGTGAACACAGTTGTAAAATTGGAGGGGCAGGGTTTGCAGGAGAGTCCATGTAAATAGTATCCTTTCTCACAAGCTACAGATTATAGAGAACGTAAGCCAGGGGAATAATGAGGTAACAAGGAGGCTTGTAATAGATAAGAGCTTCACTAACAAACACATTTTACCCTGAGATGTGACCATTGCTGGACTAATGCGAGACATTTACATTTATTGTTTTGGCACAATATAAAGCGTTTGACATATATTATTTCTCTCAAGATTTCATCGGTCTTTTCAAAGCTTGAAGATCAATTTTTGTGGAATACTTTGATAAGCATGCAGATGTTGACTTCATTTTGATATTTTGGATTTGATGAGCTTCATTGTTGGTTGTTACAACACACTAGAAAGAATTTTGTTTCTCAAATGCCAGAGATGATATCCTGGTTACTCAATAAAATATTCTTGATGCAAAAAAGGAGACAAATTTTGATACATTAGAACTGTTCATTTATTCATGTGCAATTACGCATAAATTGTTTAAAGGAGAAAACACATTTGCATTGCCAAGAATAAGCAACAATAGTCACATATTTTTGCAAGCAACGTAAAATCATCCTATAACTAGAGCTAGAATAAGAATAAGAATGTGGGAGAGGCAGATAGTAAAGACTTTGAAGCCTCAAAAGAAATCTTTGTATCAGTTCCTCCAAAGAGTTATTTTTGCAATAAAGTGATACTGGCATTTTTAAAACCCTTGAAAAAAGTGTACTTTTCTGAGGTTTGGGTCTCAAGAGTGTTAGAGTGAAGGTGACAAGAAAATGGTCTAAGATGTGTTTGTCTTCAGCTTGATGTCTGAAAATGTTATGTCCTTTCTGGTCATGATGAGGTTGAGAGTGCATATGAGCATATGTCATTGTGATGTAACTGGTACTTCCCCTATGGGATGATGTTCATGACGTTTTTGAATGAAGGAAGTGTGAGGCAGTTGGATTGCCTGTTGTGTCCAAATGAATACAGTAGTTACCACCATTTTGGACCATCGTCCGGAAGCAGCAAAAACACCTTATTAGACGAAACGTCCAGTTATTCAAAATAACCAGATGAGAGGGGCAATAGTTCATGGTTGGACAATAATAATACTATAAAACGGATGTTGTATTTAATAAAAAAAAGAGGTTGTTACTTTCCCATAATGAATTGTCCTGTCCAGCAAATAATGCACTGGGACTCTGGCAGATGACGACCAAGGAAAATGAAATGGAGAATCATTGTCTCAGTGAGCTGACCAATCATATGGATAGCTGTAATGTTACGTAGTTTTGGTTTAACATACATGTCAAATGCCAGACCGAGGGGGGCGGTCACTTAGATGCCGGGACAAGACATGCTTAGCAAACAATCAAATCATCGAATGTGTATATGAAATGCCTTGCATGCTAGAGAGCCTTCATGCCCTGTAGCAGTTTGAGACACCTTAGCTCTGTATTCGTAACCAGGCTAAGCACCCTGGAGCACAATAGGCCATTCCTCTGCGAAGTTGGATTCTTTATGTGGCCCATGGATAAATTTGAAAGTTGATGGTCAAACTATTTTTCCCAAAACTAGATGTCCAATTAGCCGAAATTTTTGTTTTCGACTGTCCAATTAGAGGGGTGATTCTGATAATGATAAAAAATGTTTCACTGAAAAAAAACGTCCCCAAAGGCGGAATGTTTATCTCGCCGAATCCAATTAGGCCATAGCTACTGTAATGAGATCTCCAGAAATAAGATATCCACATATCTTATTGCTTAATCTTAAATGTACAAGACTAATATCAAAATACTAGTAAAAATTACTTTTAATGCATTGACAAGAATACTCAGCCAACTTGAGTTTGTCAGCTATTCTGAGGACTGAGACTAATTGTTTAAGAAATTGCGAAAACTCATGGGAAAAAAAAATACCCAAAATAGATTGTGAAGTTATGTTAGTGTTGTTCATTGGTGTTCTATAAAAAGAAGAGCACATACATAAATAAATAAATAATTCCACTAATACATCCCCGAAGGCAAATTTGTAATTTGGTTTTTTACCGAAAACCGAGCATCAGCCGCAGAGCAGCGCTGCAAACGGAGGTAATTAGTGCAAATAACCTTGCCCAAGGCTTAAATCACAATGTCCCCGACCAGATTCAAACTACCAACCGTTTGGTTGCCAGCCCAAAGCACAACTACTGTGCCACTGTGACCACATGAAGGTGTCACCTCCTTATTATGTTGATGGCAGTGTGTTCAAATGATTTAATATTGACACTTTTATATATTATAAAGCTATTACCTTTTGGAATACAGTCATAGTCAAGCCCATTGTCCTGGCACTTGGTATCTTCCCCTGGACATACATCCCTTCCAATTCGTCTATAAAATGGACACCACACCACAGCTGAAAAAAGTATTTTAAAAGCCAGTACACTTGTGAAAATACATGGTCTGTGAAATATATATTTACAAATGAACAAGCTTCTGTTTCTCATTATAATATGATACAAACACAACCTTGGTCCTTTGGATAAAAATGTTTCTCATTATTCATAGCACATGTTTTACACTGTTTTAATAAGTATCATGCGATAACTTTTAATTTAAATGCATGAGAAGTATGATCGCACAGGCAATTCATTATCACCCTGTCATCCATCCAAAAGCATAGTAACCTTTACAAACAAGTGCACTTTTTACACACAGTTGCGTATTAACACATACATACACATACAAACACAGACAAAAGATTCCAAATAAGTCATGAACAAAATTAGGGACAGAATGAAAAAAGATAATGAGCATATAAGAAATTAAAAACAAGGGCTTGATTAATACAGATTACAGTACGTTGATTTTATGATTTTATAATAATAATAATAATAATAATAATAATAATAATAATAATAATAATAATAATAATAATAATAATAATAATAAAA
>JBCJKF010022554.1:0-11518 GCA_039654545.1 Plocamopherus ceylonicus
GGGAGGGAGAGAGAGAGAGAGAGAGAGAGAGAGAGAGAGAGAGAGAGAGAGAGAGAGAGAGAGAGAGAGAGAGAGACCAACAGAGTCACAGACTCAGATTGGCGGATAGGAAAACAGAAGACAGACAGATATCCCCTTACATGATATGATAAGAGGAATCGGTACCTGGTTTTATTGTTGGGATGTTTATATAGCCTGACAACTTTTAAATAACATTACTAGCCGTTGACCTTTACAATGCCAAGGGTAGCAGAAACATGTCACAATATTAAACTGTGTCCATGTATCAGTCTGTCTCACACGTCTCAGTCTATGTCTCTGTTTCTTTATATCTCTCACACTCAGTGTCAGTGTATTTATCTCTTTTCTGTCTCTCTTGTTATCTCTCTCTGTCTGTGGACCGGAAAGCCTTATGTTTAAGTATTAACTTTTTGACTACTGAAAGAAAGTGTATTGACTTGAGCATAATTTATCTCTTTGATTACAATTTGCACATATATCTTGATGATACTAAGGGAATAAACTCCCAACCAATATAAGGTACAGAAGTTTTCAAAAAGAAACTTAATGAGCAACATTAATATCAAAATACTAGAATAATAAATTACTTTAGATGCGTTGACAAGAATAATCAGCTATCTGAGTTTGTTAGCTATTCTTAAGACTAAGACTAAGACAAGTGTGACAATATATTTGCACGAGCACGATTTAATGGTTTTCTACAATTTGCCCATATTTGCTATTAATTAAATCATGCTCATGCCGATTTGTTGACTTAAATTAGCCAAAGGGCTCACTGACTGCTTCAATCACCAAAAAGTTTTAATAAAAAGAGTTTTTTTCTTAAATAAGCTAACTCTGAACTCTTTACCAATTACAGTATGGTATGTTGTGTTCATGTTGCATTCTACTAGTCCTCCTCTCTGTAGGTTGCAGACAAATCCAAGTTCCAAAGCCTAGTTGACCAGCTGAAGAGCACCCCACCACAAGATGATGCGCCTGTACCTCCAGACCCCAGCACAGCTGTGAAGGAAGCTGGTAATGTTTATTGTCATTCTGGCAACAATAGAAGTATCATTGGAAGAATTAATTTCCAGTGCTTCTAAAACATTCCTCTCTTTACAGCAGCAATTTTTATCTAGTGTGCATCAAGTCATATTTACATGTGTCATGAATCCTCAATGTTTCAATATATTATTATCTCTTCTATTCCCAACATTCCACAGATCCATTCAGTTTCCAGTGTGAGCCAGATGAATATTTCCTGCTGGTCAATGACATGAAAGAAGCTGGCATCGTCGGGCCCCACAGTGGAGGAATCTTCAAAAAGTACCCTGCCTCCTTTATTGGCGAAGAACTAGTGGCATGGATAAAGAAGAAATTAGAACTTGGTTGGTAAAGATTCATTTATTGTGCTTTTTTTGTTTTTTCCTTGTTATTTTTTTTCTAATGGGGATAGAGAATTGTCTGATGAAGTTTATCAGAGTCAATGCAGACTCAATTTTACTTAGGGACCACTAACGTAAATACTGTATGTTATCAATTCCAATGCCTTTAAAGATAAGGAGAGGGTGGAGAAGAAAGTGTCATGGCACCAAATCTTTCTATATTGTCCTGTTGGACTGAAACAACATCGGCATTATAAAGAGTTTGGTGATATATAATGAAATAGTAACAGCGGGGGCTATTGGTAAATGTAGGCTTGTAAATGTATACTAATCTTAGTTGAATTTTAAATAAAGATAGTGCAAGGATTGGAATGTATTCAACATACACGTAGAATAAGATATTATGGTGAATAGTATGCAAAAGAAGATGTATGGTTTGTACAGTTTAAAAAGAAGCATGTGTAAAAGACATGGTCAACTACTAAACTACACTGGTAATACCTGCTACTTGCTCGTCCCTTGGTCTAGAAGACCATCAAATCCCAACTATTTTTCATGTACAGCCTTAAATTGGGGTTGTATGAAGCAGAGATTGGATCTCTAAAGGGTTTTAAAAAAGCTAAAGAAAGGTCTGGATGGAGTTTTTGTTATGATTTTAAAGGGAACCGTCAAATACTATTTGTCATATATGGTATCTAACATTTTGTCCTTGTATAGAATTTTAAACTGTTCTCATTTTTAGATCGAAACAAATCCAATGCTAGAAATTCCATTTAACTTATTTCATTGTTGCAGATGAATCAAAGGCAGTTGAAATGGGCCAAACCTTGTTAGATCGTAACTTTGCTCGTCCTGTAAAAAAGGACAGCAAATTTATTGGGAAAAGTGAATTGTACATCCTTACTGAGAGTGATGATGATGTTAAGGCTTTGAACAGTGGGCCAATTTCAGAGTGCAAACCAAAATCAGGTAGGCCTTCCCATGAATTTGAATTGGCAAGTTTTTCTTGTATACATACATATATATTATGTATAGATTGATTTGTTTTGTTAACAAAGTACATGCATTTTACATTATGTTTACTGGTAACTTAATTAAATTTTAATGAATGTAAACTTTTTTCATTTGTAAGCCTATGATTTATGTACCTACCAGGTATGTGTTTTTTCTCATTCTGTTGCAGTGAATGAAATTGGAAGTGTTCTACGAACGATGATTCTTAAACTGTACTCAGTTTTCTTATCACCTGATGGAAAGGTATATGAGCCATAACTTGTCTTCCTTGTTGAGATATATCAAAGAAGTTCTTACATGAAGATTTGACATTTTTGGATTCAATCTTGAATATAACAAGCTTGGATATGATAAGACCTCAAATTGAAAATTCATCTCAATAGATATAAATTTATTTAGTTAATATTTCAGTCTCAATTGGTATCTCCTTTAACCTAAGTTTTACATTATTTAGTATTTCATGTCATAAATGTTCCTCTTCTAATTAAAAAATCATGAACATTCATTTTGCACTACATGTGTATTTTTCAGTCAGTAGATTACAAAGGCATCAAGGCTAGCCAAGAATTTGAAGCCTACAAAAAAATGACACGTGAATTATTGCGGTTAGATCTTGTCCAAACGACAAGAGAAGAAAAATTGGCTTTTTTCATCAACATCTACAATGCCATGGTCATTCATGCCAATATTGAAAGAGGACCTCCAACCTCTTTATGGGGCAGATATTTGGTAAGTCATTGCAATATCTAGGCTGCTTGGCTCTATGAAATAGATTTTTTTGTTTTGTTTCAATAATGACCTCTCATTGATCCTCAGATTTATTGAAAGCTCCTCCCTTTTTCTTCCATCGTGAAATCATAGGTTTAGATCTAAATAAGCTTGGTTGCTGTCATAGGAGAGTTACTAAGTATCTCAAATACAGTTCTATGTTTGTACATTTTATTAATGTTGTTCCTACAACAAGTCCTTGTTGGTTATGTCAGTGAAGCCCTGGCATTTGTAAAAATAACTGCTGGTCTGGGTGGGGGTGCGGAAATTGTACTGTTTAATCCATGTCAAATACATTTTAAAAAAATTACCTGTCAATATAGACAAATATTTCCTTTTTTTCCCTTCTTTGGCATAAAAATATAAATGAATAGAGTGAAATATGTCAACATTGCTATGAATGAGATAAAAACCTCTTTTTGGAAGGTTGGAATAATTAATCCAAAAAGAAAAACAAAAAAAAAAAAAACCAAAAAAGGAACAACCTCCCCCCCCCCCCCAAAAAAAAAAACACATAAAAAAAAAACAAAACCCAAAACAAAACAAAAACAAACCCCCCCAAAAAAACAAAACAAGAAAACAAAAAAACAAAAACAAACTAACAAAAAAACAACAACAACAAACACAAACAAAAAAGACAATCCCTCCCCCTTTACCAAATAAAGCAAACACCACCCCCCGAAAAAAAAAAATTGGCATCACTGGAATTTGTCAAGAATCTTATGTATATTTATTTAACCACCATTTTTTGCCACTTGATATGGATTTGATAATATTAATGTATAATACAGACATAAACTCAATTGTTCCACTTTTGTTATGATACCAGCTCTCTTTTAGTTCCTAAGTTTATGGTACTAAGAGGCTGAATCACTTATGGGATTATTTGTGTTTCTCCTCCATCCATAATCTTGTGATGTATATTTGTTAACTTTTTACATCTTATTTATTTTTAGTTTTTCAACAACACCAAGTACATAATTGGCACACATTCTTATTCCTTGCAAGATGTGGAAAATGGAGTTTTAAGGTCCAACCGCAAAGGCGTTGGTATGTAGGAATCCTCCCTTCCCCCTCCTTTTTTTCTCTTTCATTTTTTTTCTTCTGGTTTTGTTTTTGTTTTTACATTTGTTTTCTTTGAGAGTGGCTTTGCGCACAAGAGCATTTATCAGATCTTTTAAAATTATAGTCTCAGAGTCTTCAAAATATCCGACAAGCACACTTAGCTGAGTATTTTTTTTAATGTATTTAGTATTTTGATATAAGTGTTGTACTTTGAAACTTCTTTTGGAAAACATTGATCAGTATATCTCTATTTAATAAGAGCATTCAGGGGCATGACACTTATCTTATGGTCCTATGATCTCAGAATCAGCCGGAATTAAAATTTGACAATAATTACAGATGTTGGCAACTGATACTCAACTGTGTTGTAGGCTACTCTTAATTTTGATAAACTGACAAGTTGAATTTACAGGATTTTAATATTTTTTATGCAAGCTAGCATTTGTGCTGCCATCTGTTCTGGGGCATTGCTTACAAATTACCGTATGGATCCAATTCTTGCTTGAGTCTGTGGGTGCTTCTGACCCTTTGGTAAAGTCTTCAATTTATAAACAATTGGATCCTTTAGGTACTTAGGACACTGAATGCGAGTTTGTGGTAAGCCTAATGCCCAAAATAGATCAGATGTAGATAAATCGGGATTAGATGTCTTAATTGACCCGATTAGATGCAGATCTAGATCTGCATTCTAGATTGAGATCTATCTATACTGTTTTGCAGAATCAGGAGAAATGAAATGGGTGTGCAGCAAAGTCTCAAGTGCAAATAAAATAATAATATCTATATCTAGAATGTAGGGTTCATTTTAGTTCACTAAGCTAGTTATATTATTGTCGTGTTTATATCAAGTTTGGTTTACTTTGTGTTTTATTTGTATTTTTACAACTTGTCGTAATTTATTTGTTGATTATAAATTCCCCGTTCGTAGAGCAGGTCACCTTGCTAGTTTGCTATATTTTACATTGGTTGGAAGTTCGTTGCACAAGATAAATTTAAGATGATTAATCATTTCTGAAGATCAGGAAACTTAAAACTTTTTATGTACATGCTGTTTTCATCTTTTCATCTTCATCACTACTTAAAAAACATGTACAATAAACTTAAAATATACTTTCAAGTAACTATGCATTATACAGGGTCTTGTTCTGTTCCTTCTGTGGCATCTATCAAATTATTGGAATAAAATAAACTATCAAAAATGATTCTCAGGGGGCGTAGTGGCTCTTCGTTTGGCTACTGACCGAGATATCCCTGGTTCGTGCCACAATGTGGAAAATGCGTTTTTTCCTTAAACAAAAAAATTTACCCCTGTTGCTTCACTAGACCCAGGAGAAAATGGGTACAGCTTTGGCTGGGAAAGTATTTTGCAATAGACTACTGTCACTCTCCACTTCATGCTACAGAAACCGGGATAAGCTCCGGCCCTATAAGCCGAAAGGCTTGAAAGGACTAGTTTAACATGGTTGTGGATCAGATGAAGTTACCTTCACCAGATTATGATATTGTTTTTAACAAAATAAATTATTACATTACAATTTTTTAAAAAGATTTTCACCATTTCCCAATGCATATTATTTACAGTTGTAATGCAAATGTACAAATCAACTGTTTTTCATTCAATCTTTTCACAGCAAAAGTCAAGTGATAATAATTTGCAAATAAACAAAAAACAACCTCTTTAGAGGTTGAATCTCTAAAATCTTTAGATATTGAATCTAGAGCAGTAAAATCAAATGCAAGTCTAGCTCTAACAGCTTATTTTAAAAAGAAGAAGATCTAATGTCGAGATTGATTTGTTCATGATTGTTCACAGTATACATCGGATATAATGGCACAAGCGGGACTGTCATTTTCGTGCTGTTATATCATAGTACCATTACAACAGAGCACATTAAAAGCCACAAAATTGTTAAGAGACAGGTACTCAGTTGGTGTGGATGGTGGGAAAGAGAAGGGGGGCGCTTGTAAGGTTATATGGACCAGTATCAGTGTGATGACCTTATACAACACACTGTTGATGAACTTTAGAGGCATTTTGGTCAGCTTCTGAAGGGAGGACTAACAATTTTTGATAGATCAATGCCTGTATTGTTAACAACTCCACCGACATGTAGCGTCATTGTAATAGGAATAAAGGTCATGTGTGCTGTTACATCAGTAAATTTTTACTGTCGTGTAAGAAAAGGAAAAAAAGGGGGTTGGGGAAAGTGCCGTTGTACCAGGAGGTGCCATTATCAATAACTGTTATATATATGTATGGACTGAATTGTATTTGTTTTTGTTTTGTTGGTTGGTTTTGTGGCATTTTGATTTTATTCTCCAAAATGGCCTTTTCTTTTTCTTTTTTTTTTCTTTTCTTCACTCTGAGTGTAACAAATAAATCTGTAAAAATGGAAATGTTAATTTTTCTTTCTTATAATTGTTTATTGAAGACATATTTTCAGATCCTCAAATCTACAATTTAAAAGAAAAAAGAAACACAAAAACATACAAAACTTCAATTCATTGGTTTTTGAAATATGTATAATTCTGTACACATTTTGCTTCAGGTCAATTCAGCAATCCTTTTGGAAAGGATGATCCCCGTCTGAAGGTTGCCTTGGAGAGACATGAGCCACTGATTCACTTCGGCCTGGTGTGTGGAGCCAAGAGCTGCCCACCCATTAAAACTTACTCAGCTGAGGTAAATCACATGTGGCTCATTTGATTCCTCAACCACAACATAAAAACATCTATCTAAACATGTTGGATCCAACTCTTAATCTGAATCTTAGGTAGTGGTACAGGTTTGTAGAAGCTTAACTTAAAATGTTTTCTTTGCACCTTCTCATTTATTGCTTTGAAATTGAAAGTTTTGGGCAATCCCAAACATAGAATGCTCATAGAATTAGTTTTATGATTTTGGATGAAATCTTCATTTTTTGTATGCCCAATTAGATATTGTCAATCAGTTAATCAAAATTTTTTTTTTAGCGCTCTTGAAGCTAGAATCTGTAATTTTAAGTTTATGACTTTGTAATAAATTTTAGAAAATAAACCTAGATTGCTTAAAATTGAAACCCCAATAGAAATGAATAAAACTTCTCAAACAAAATGAAAGCAATGTTTGGGTTCATTTAAATGTGAAAATTGCAAACATTGAAAACTCAGTTAACCCTCGCCGTACGTTGGGGGTCACCAGCGACCTCTGGTCATCTAAATTGTGCTCTCATTGATTTAATTTTAGTTTCAGGAGTTTGAAATTCCATTTATTCTTCAATGACATCATCGCCCATAGACTCACAATTTAAAAAATTAAAAACATTGAAAACTTTGCTCACCAAAGCACGTGCATTTTACTACCCTTCCCCGTACGTCAGGGGTCCCCCACGACCCCATATAATATATATGCAATATATTACTTTTCCATCCTTGCTGTACATCGGGGGTCTGTCACGACCCCATGTTCTAGACGGCATTCTGTTTCCCCACTCGATGCCACGGTGCATGAATGCTGCTCGTCGACATTGACTGTCAAAACGTCTTGACCTCTCAGCCAATGACTACTCTGCAAGACGATGGACATGACCTAACGGGTCAACGAAAGTGTTTAGACCAGAAACTAAACATCTTTGGTTGCATCACACAATATCGGTAGATGATAGCAGAAAGAAAGTCCCTGAAGCTGACATTGTCTCCTGTTGCAACGCCAGAGAGAGAGAGACAGAGAGCAGGAGAGAGCGAAAGAAAGAGGGACAGAGACAGTGAAACAGACATAGACAGAGAGAAATAAGAGAAACAGAGAGACAGTGAGAAAGACAGAGACAAAGACATGGGCACGCATACAGGCTGACGGAGAGAGACAGACAGAGACATACATAGAGAGAATGAGAGACATAGAGTGTGAGACAGATCGAAAAAGAGAGACAGACAGACAGACGGAGACAAAGAAAGACACAAAGAGAGACAGAGAGACACACACAGAGACAGACACAGAGAAACAGATAGAGGCAGAACGAGCGCTATTTAGAGAGAAAGAGAGACAGACAGAAAGAAAGACAGACAGACAGACAGACAGATAGACAGAGACACAGAGAGAGGCACAGAGACAGAAAGAGAGAGAGACAGAAACATTATGTAAATGTGGGGTTGTGACAGACCCCACGATGTACGGCAAAGGTGTGACTATAAAACGCTATGTAAAATGTGGGGTCTCCTCAGAGCCCCGACGGACGAGAATGGGTAGTAAAAGGCAACGTACGGCGAAGGTTAATAACTTAATGCAATTTCAGACAAGGCAAACTCGAGGTTAGTCTCAATTTGTAAGATGTTTCCATGAGATTTGCATTACATGGGTTTATGTGTATAATCAAGGCCTTTTTCAATAGACTTGGCTTTATATGATTTACATTTACTTTTATGAATTTCATGTGTGTGTTGATGTCTAAGTAATGCAAGGGAACTAAATAATATTTTTCCTTCCTGCACTCGTAAATGGCTTCAATACCCTTTTACATTATAGAATATCTATGAGGAGCTGCGAACGGCAGCCAGCTCCTTCCTGGAAAATGATGATGGTTGTACTGTTGATGTGGAGAAAAAAACTGTTCACCTGTCAGCTATTTTCAAGTGGTATCAAGTTGACTTTGGGAAGGACAAGAAAGAGGTAGAGCATTTGACATTGTTTTATGGACCATTTCATTTCTTTGATCTTTTGAGAATTGATTCCTTGATCAAATAAAACCCAACAACTTAGGGCTGTAGTCAGAGGAAAAAAAGAAATTTGCAGCAAACCTGGGCATTATTACCTTAATTGTATGAAATACTGTGCTTGAAAAATATTATGAAATTTGATGCAACTCATCATCATCATCATCGCCATCCTCAGCTTTATCATCATTGTCATCATCTTGATTGTCATTGTTGTTGTTATTATTATTATTGTTATTTTATTATTATTATTATTATTATTATTATCATTATTATTATTATTATTATTATTATTATTATTATATTTTTATTATTATCATTATTATTATTATTATTATTATTATTATTATTATTTTTATTATCATTATTATTATTATTATTATTATTATTATTATTATTATTATTATGCACTTAAATGCAGGCAGAGGGAAACAGGATTTATGAAATCAACTTATTTGATTCATGCCATAGGAAAGTCATTTTTTGTTGAACAATCTCCAGCTTATTTTTGTTTAGACATGTCTGTCTAGTAATATGATATATTTGTTAGAGTTTAGTTACTTCAACAAACTCTGTTTTTCTCCAGCTGCTGGAATTTGTAGCCAACCACATGGACCAGGGCGCCAAACAAGACAACCTGAGAAAGCTGATAGATGAGAATAAGTTCAAGGTTAACTTCTTGAAGTATGACTGGTCGGTCAATTCCAAATAAATATGCTGTACCTCTTGTCACACACACAATTTATGTCTCATTTTTTGCCATGATATGGAAGCTTTCCTTATCTCAATTACCCAAATGAAAAGGGTCAGCATTCAGTTTCTTCCCCATCTCATGAAATGCTTACCTGTCAATGGGCTCCTGAAGCTTTACAGATTTTTTTTTTTTAGTAATTATCTGATATAAATTTACTGGGAAACAATATTGTCTATGTAAATATTACATAAATCTATTTTCAAACGAGTTCTTGTTTACATTTGTTTGTAAAATTGATGTAAAGTGCTGCTCTTTGGCTCAGGCCACAAGTTTAGTAAATACCCGTTGAAAAGAAATTCAGCAAAATTTGTTTTATAATTGTTTTTTTCTGTGAAAAATTAAAACGGAATGCGTAAGTTCTTTTGTTGCTGTTGTTTTGTTTTTTGTGGCCTGTAAAACTTCAAAATTTTACTTGCACAAAATTGCATGAGAATGATAAGGAATAAACACAGTTACATTATATGTCGTTAGTGGATAAAAAAAAAAAAAATGCCCATTTGCCCATACAGTCTACTGCCAGTTCTCTGGTGTTTATCCATCCTGAACCAAAAAGACTGGATAATCAAACAACTGGATAACTACATTTCCCCTTTTCCACCACAGCCCACCCTCCTAGATGAAAGTCTCAGAACAAATGTATTTGTGCATGCAGACAAAATGCCACACCAGCATTGTAGATAGCTCAATTTTTGTGAGTCAATACAATAATAATGTTTTGAGTCACCATTATCACCTAGCTGTAACTATACATGTGTACATGTGATACGATTGTAATGTGTATGTAAACCCCTATCGGCATCTTGCTGACCTGGACATGATTAAGATCACACTATAATCCTCTTATAATCACGCTCAAAGACTGGCAGAGGTAAATCCTTCGTTACTGTTACTAGTCAGATGATGACCATGGTCTGGATAACTGGAGAGTCAATAGAGAGGAAAATACTCATTTGGGACGGGAACTGCAATTGCAGAAATACTGGATCACTTCATGCTACAAAGAGAGATTTATTTTGTTTCCACAGTTAGCACCAGGTGCCAGCACAAACCAGATAAGTGTTGACCTGATATCTGGCAGTAGACTCTACTTGACACAATGATTGTCTGTTGTAGATGTCATAATGATCTGAAATTAAAATCAACCATTATAATGATAGGCAAAAAATAAGTAGTGGCTTTACAATCCACTAATGGAGGTTTCAAATTTTGCCGTTAGCAATTTGTGTAAAAAAAAAAAAAAAATCAAAACAAAAGAAAACAACGCAAAGAAAAGGCCAAAAAAAATTACACCTCCTTGATTTTAGGGTAATGCAATCAAGTGATGAACAATAAAGTCCATCAAGACTAGGAACTCTCTCATTCCATTTACACATAGAACGTACTAAATGTCTCTTTCTAGTCTAGTGTCTGTGCTCTCATCTTTGTCCATCGTAATCTAGAGATTGATTTTGTTTTTAGTTAAAACTAAATAATGCTAATCTAGTTCTAGCATTTTATTACCTATGTAATTCTTGTACAGAGATTTTGAAGATAAAATCTCAAACAAGGAAACAGGCTGCCTTCTTCATTTACATTCCACTGCCTATTTGTTCTTTCCAAAATATTTCATCCATCAAAAGTTTGCACATGATACAAGACTTATATTCCTCTTGCTATTTTTAACTCATTCATATGTATCAGTGCAACCTTTCCATACTTTCGAAACAAAATTTTTGTATGATATATAACTAATATTGAGTGCTTTCTTGAATATCATTGTGTACTTTTTTTTTTTTTTTTTTTTTTTTTTTTTTTTTTTTTTTTTTTTTTTTCTTTTTTTTTTTTTTTTTTTTTTTTTTTT
>JBCJKF010022665.1:0-11518 GCA_039654545.1 Plocamopherus ceylonicus
AGATGAGCATAATTCAAATGATATCTAAGAAGAAATTTTCAGTACATATGTTTTGCGAAATGTCTTAAATCTTGGCTCATCGCTATAAATGAAGTGGAGCGAGTTGTGTTGGTTTTTAGATACAGTCGACGCGCATTAGATTAATTTCCTTTTGCGAAAAGTCTCCGAGGCGGGCGGAGAACGATAAATTTTCGCAGGCCGGACGTTTGCGAGTGTTCTCGTGTGTTTACGTTAACAACGGTAGGAGAGTTAAAGATGTAACAACATGCAAAAGAAAAAGAGTTTTCGCATAAAACCTAATGGTCATATGACATACCAGTCGGCTTGTAATCAGACAAGCATCAAATGCCGAAGGCACACAGTCTATTATTATGAACTATTATCATCGTCTATTATCGCGCTGCACCGATCACATTATTTTTCATGCTTCGTTTTAGTTGACGCGCGTTTATATTTAAGCAGTCACACCAAAAATCTAGATTCAATAAACCTTCCAATTTGCTATTTTTCTCTTAAGATAAACAAAATTCTTTTCTAAAGGACATTAATACAAGCGGCTCCAAGGTAAATAAACTTTATTATTATTTACGGTAGAGAAATTTTCTTCCAATTGTTGACATCTGTAAGTTTGCAAAAACAATATTTGGTCTTGTTTGACGTGACATGACTACATAAAGCAGCAAGAAGTTACCATCATAGGGCACGAAGAAGCCTTTCTTAAAACTACTGACTTCCATCGCTATATTTTCGATAACGAATGTATTGCACTATGTTATAAAAGCAATCGTGAACGTCTTTTGGCCAAGAAATACTGTATTCGCGAATGGTACCAAACCTAGTCGACGCATACAGTAGTTTAGATTAATCTCATAGCACGAAAATATTTCATATATTTTGAAATGATCTTTTATTGAGATATTTTTTATTTTATACTATCGTAAAAAAATATTAAAGTATTATAAATTATAAATCCTTGTAACTAATATTAATCTATAGCAGCAATAAGGAAACTTTGTTTATGTTTTTAATGTCCACTTAACCGGTACCATTAATCGTTATTTAGATAAAAAAATATTTTATAAATAATTCTCTGCTAAAATGCTTAAAATTAAAATAAATAAATCCTCCATGAATCTGGTCTTGGCACATTTTGTTCGAAAAAGTACACTTTTATAATATTTGTGGAATATCGAATCTCAGAAAAGCGACTCTTTGTGATATATTAGCTTACTTAAATTTTGTCATATTCCGTCTTCCCATCATTCCTCCGACCGTTTGAAGCTCCGTTGCTGCTCAAGGACGTACCGCTGCTTGCGGACGTTTAAGTCGACCGATCTATATATGCAAGTCGAGGACGCACCTGAGTAATGTTCGTAGACGACGGAGGTTGACATTTGTCATGGCAGTGCCTAGCGTGCCGGTTATCCCCTTTCCCTCTTTCCCGATTCTATCCTTCTACCCTCCCCGCCGTACCTGTCGTATTCTGTTGCCTCTTGCCTCTGCCCCCTCCCCCCTCTCTCTCCCGACTCAGCGAATAATTGTTCGAGGGGACATATCGCTAACGCGAGGGGGGAAGAGCATCGGAGACACGAAAGTAGTTATGCGCGTTTCTGTTGAAAGGAAAAGAGAGAAAAGGAGAGAGAGAGAAAGAGGGCAATGAAGAGGAGAAAGTGGAGTGGCGAAGGGTGAGTTAACAAGGGGAAATAGAAAGAGAGAAAAAGAGAAGCTAGGATCGTTCCCCTGTGTCTCACAACTGAATACTTGAATATTGATTAAGCATCGCGAGCACATCGCGATTACTGGGGGCAGGTAAAAGCGCTCTTCTTGCCGGTCCGCGGCCTGCGTGTCTGCGGATATTTATGTGAAGCGGTGCTTCGACGATCCCTCTACTAGCCCCCGTGCCTACCCCACGCCAGCACCAATCCGTCCGCGCGCAAGTTCCCGTCGTCTCAGACGGATAAAAAAGGTATGCCGGAAGACTCGGAAGATATCCGCTAACCATGAGACGTTTAAATGATGCGAGCGCGGATGTAGCGGAGCGTGCACGGTTGCTCTTGATTTACGATCGGCCTTCGCGGGATTATATCCTTCGATCGCGAGCCGCGAGCGAGCAAACGCGCATTGGCCTAGTTCGCTACCGGTCAACGATTAACGGAATAACGGGAAGCCATTTCTCAATTTGTTCCTGTTTCCTTTTTTTTTTTTCTTCTCGCCTTCAGCACGCGAGGTTACGAGGACGGAAGCGCGAATGCAAGAAAGCGTGGAATCAGCTTTAACGATTCGGGTAACGTGCCGATTCCGCGATGCTTTTATAAGACAATGAGATGGGAATCAATCGCAAATTATTATTATAGATAAACGATATTTCTATTTAAATTAGACGCAACTAAGGCTCCCGGTCATAATAAGTTGCTTTGATAAAGATATTGACAGAGATATTTATTATTACAATCGAGTAGTTCTCGAGAACGATGTGTGAAATCGTGATTGTGGATTGTTTATTTTGAATGGGAGGATAATTGCGAAATCGCAATAATGACGAAAAATACAAGTTTCGACGTAAAACGTTACGCTTTATTGTACGCGCAAATGTATTAACGCCGACTCGTTATGTATATTGTATAATTCTCGGGAATAATTAGGCCCACCGCCTTGAATTTCTCATTATTACGCAAACTGTTGTTATACAAAAAAAAAAAAAAAAATCATTGCTTATACATTGAAAAAGTTTCTGTACGTCATATAGGAACATTATTTCTACGTCAATTTCACGAACGTAAAGAATTCGTTAAAGCGATATGTTGATTCAAGTTACAATGCAAACGTTAATCAAATTTTATAAAACGCAATTTATTTTATTATTCGACGTTTTTTTCGTTCTTTTTGTGGGAAAGTCGCGAGGATATAATTCACGGGCCGATACCGCCAAGCTAATTTACCCCGGCCGAACGCGCGCGGCCGTCTAATTAAGCTGGCTTTCGCACAACAAAGCGCGTACGTGTGGTCGCAATCGGGCGGGCTTTACAACATCGGCCAGCATCCGGTGCTTCCACGTTGTTGACCACGATCGTCCTCCACTCGAGGCGCAGGAAGCACCTGGAAAAAGAGGACGCGCGGGATGGCGAAGAGAAAAAGCCCCTCGAGCTTTGAATATTCAGTAGGTATGTCCCGGCTCGCATCTCGCGGCTTCTTTCCTGTCTGACCTTATTTTTCTATGGGAAAAAAACTGCGGCTTCCGTCGTTACTTAGGGATTCGCCTCGCCGTTTGCGGAAAAGACACGTCGCCGGAAATTTGCACTGACGCTCGCAGCTGAACGAGGGACAGGCCGATTTGAATTCGAATGCCAAGACGCGTCGCTAATAAAGCGTCAGTCTCGATAAGCAAAGTTTTAAGGCGAGGAAAATGTAGCGAAAGATAACGGACGTATCGATTTTCCGGGTCGGTAGAACAGGTAACTAGTCTCTATACTCTGTACTGCGAAATCTACATTTTAACTGATAAACTGACGATCGTAGATAAGCTGCAGATTGTTCATAAACCGTCTATGTTATCGCGCGGTCGATAAATATGAAATTTCAATTGGATAATTGATTTAATTCGTTAAATATGTTTTTTTAGAACTTTTTTATATTTATATGTTAAATAAATGATGGTGAATAGAAATAAATTTAATGGCAATACGGCCATCTTCAGTTTCTATGGAGCAAAATTAAACAGAAAGTTTTCTGCTTAAGCTTAAGGCCCCCCTACTTTATTCTCAAAGTAGGGGGGCCTTAAGTATCAATATATATTCTGTATTATAAAAGAAATCGTGGTACTCACCGGGATAGTTGCAGTCGTGTTCGTCGCTACCGTCTTGACAATCTTCCAAGAAGTTGCATCGTTGAGATTCCAATATGCATCTATTTACATCGCACGCGAATTCCCCTGCGCTGCAGCCTACAAAACGTAAATTATTAATATCTTTACAATGCACAATAATTTTATTTTAAAACTACAACACTTTGTTTATGATTATCATAATATGCTCTTTTAAATTTGCACAAAAATACGCAACTATATATTGCATATGATAATGATAGCGTAACATTACAAAACACACATTACATATAAAATTTACCTTTTAAAAGTGAAAGACGTACAATTTCATATTATTATTATCATGCTAATTACATGCATCAATATACAACAAAAATCTAAAATTTTATAGACATATATACATATGCAAACGAATAAAACAGAAATAAGTAAAAATTCTAAATATATCTTATAATAATAATATACACATGCAAGATACCGTCTATTAAGTAAAAAAGAATAAATATTTTGTAACTTAATTCATGATTTTATCAATATTTGCTTTAATAATTATGTGCATGACGCGTAAGCGCACATGCTTGAAACTACGGTCACGCGGAGTTCATTTAACGAAACTATCATATGGTCACACCACTAACGCAATGTACAGTATTTACGCATAATATTATGATTGCTTCATGGTTTTTTCGGTTTCTCGATTACTTGCAAACGACATTTTTGTTTATTACTTAATTTGTCAATGATTTTATTAATATTTCTAACACAATGCTTGCAAATATCAAATGTATCGAGAAAATTACCAAGAATTATGAGCGGATACATCATGTCAGTAGTGTAAACATAAAATAATTCCGTCAAACTAAACTCGAGGCGTAATTATAACATACACTCCAGGTATTATTAAAGTAAATATTAATAAAATTATGAGAAAATATTATATTATGTCAAATATAAATATTGTTAGCAAGTAAGCGTATAGAATCAGAAATGTCGAAAAAAGTATCAAACAATTGTCGTTTTACAATATATACAGTATAATGTCAGTAGAAAAACAATTCTAAGTAAAAATTCCGTAGCTTTATATATTAGTAAATGAATAAATGCTTAATATATATATAAATCTTTTTTAGTGATTTAAAAGAAAATCTTTTATGTATGTTTCAATAAAAACTTTTAAAATTTAAATCTTTAAAAAAATTGCAGCTCTTATTTTGTCTTTTATATTATAGAGTTCGAACTTAGTGATAGTTATAGAACATTACTATAAATTCTAAAATAGAGAATAACAAAAATTAATACATACATTATAAATTATATAATAACATTACAATTATAAATTATACTCATTATCATAGTAATAATGCATATATAAAATCACTGCGTTCAAATATGATTATATAAAAAATGAAACAAGAACAACATTTCTATGTTGCAACGCATAAAATTTGTATGTGTTTTAAGAAAATCCTTAAAAAGATTCCAATATTAAACATTTATCCCGTTCTCTTCTGCCATCAACCGGTTCAACTTATACCTGGATGTGGACAGCCGACCTCGTCACCACCATCATCGCAATCCGGAACACCATCGCACTGCTGCACTGAGCAAATATGACGACTGCCGTCTTGACAGCGTACCGTGTCGTCGGCGCGACACATGTTTGACGATGACCTCGGCGTAGATACCTCATCTTCCCTATTGTCATCTTCGATGTCTGATACTTCTGGTTTTACCTCAGAAGGTAAAAAGCGCTCCTTTACGTTCTGTTCTACCGGGAAATATCCTGAACGGTGTGATTCCACAGTGCGCTCGACATCTATTGTTTCGTTTATCAATATGATTCAATACTGGCATACGAATATCATAAGCGTGTTAGTGAAATGCACGATTAAGTGAATAATAAATAAAATAAGTAAATGCTAATTTTTCAACTTGTTTTCAATAATATTGTTTGAAAATTTCTCAAGAATATTGTTCTTGTGCGCGGCAAAAGAAAATATATTTTTTAATAGTAATATTATATATTAATAATTTCTATAAAAAAATGTTTTGTGATATATAAAAATAATAATTATTATGTTAATTGTATTTGTGTTAAATTTTTTTATTCTTCTAAATTATATATTATATTTTTGTAAATATATATAATAATTATATTTCAAAAACTTAGTTAAATATGTATATAACACCGCGTGTGCTTTCTTAATTAAACAGAGTTGAAAAACTCGCATTTAACGTACATAAAAAAAATAATTTAATATTTGTATAAAACGCTCTCTATCTGCTGGTATCTAGATTATTCTATATAAACGCGATACTTTGTACTTGATTGTAAACTAAGAAAATTATAAATGAATCATGCAAAATAAATCTATGAAGCTATAAAGCTATGTTTACAGCTATATTAACATATCTGTACATAGGTCACATCTTGACTTTCATTAAGAGAAGAGAATAAATATGCGTATTTTACATACAAGCGTTATAAACAAGCCGCAAGTTTGAGCAGTGTTATTGTAAAGTTTTGTTTTCTTTGTGAAAAGATGATTACTTATTGTTAGTGCGGATTCAAGTCTTGCGTATTTACCATCGCTCGTTCTATTTTGCGAATCTGTCGGGCAATTATCCTCATCAGAACCATCATTGCATTGTAATACGCCGTCGCAGCGCGATTCTAACGACACACATTCGCCGCTTCTACATCTTAATTCGGCCGTTTGATCGCATTCCGGCTGATCGTTCTTTTCCCTGGCTGCATCCGGATGTGTCGTATTTGTGTGCATTCGTTGTATTGAGAGTAGGTAGAGTTCGTGGCGCCAAGGTGTTTATTTTAAAGAAGATATAAAACAGGAATATTTAATGAGAACAAAAAAAAAATTAATTAAGGAAAAATTTCGAAGTTAAAATAAAAAACAAATAATGGATTTAATAAAAAACTAAACAAAAGATAAATCTAAGTAATTAAATATCGTAAAAATTTTAGGTGAACCTTGCAAGCAATTTGAGGCAAAGATATCGTTCTTCATGCATCTACTCATATCAATGTTTTAACAATTTAAGCATATTGAAAAAATCATCACTGAAATGATCGATTTTAGTTTTTGATGTTAGATATATTATCTTCGCAATTGTTTTGTGCAAATAATATTTTGTGTCATTAATCAATTTTGACCGTTGAAAAGTCGATCATTTGATATTCACCACATCTTTGCATTCATTGTATTCAGACTTTTCGCAAGAGCTCACGGCATCGCGGAAAGTCGAAACAAATTACGAAGTTGCGTCTCGAAAGCTTTAACGTGAAATCGATCATTTCCCGAGTTGTCAGACGATAGTCATCTATGGAAATACCTTGGAATATCCTGAACGTGAATCCCTCCGGACCTACTTGGATACCGTCTAAAGAATGATACTGCAGCAACTGTTGATCTAGGATGGCACGCACCTCAACCTCGTCCGTGAACGTCGAACCAATGTCTAAGGTAACTTGTGACGTAAACGCGTCAGAAGTCGGTCTAGAAACATAATTTAATTATTTAATAAAATAGAAAAATATAATACATTTTAGTAATATTATGTGAAGGCGAAATTAATAGTAAGTAATTATTACTTACGATATCTTGACGACGCTGGCGAAATGATGGTATCCGGGAATGTAACGATTGTACAAGTTCTCGAGGGCATGCGTGAGATTGCCACTCAATTCCCGATATTCAGGACTGTTTCTGTCAGAGTACTCTCGTCTGTACGGCTCACCGACTGTCAATGTTATTCGGTAAAATCCTATCAAAGAGAAAATTAGTAATGAGTAATCGTTCCTTAAAAAATGAATAATACACATACACACACACGAATACACAATGACGAGATACGTTTTTTTTATTATAAAAAATGCTCTGTGATATTATTAAAATATAGCTTTTGTTTTTTTCAGTTCGTTTTGCGTTTATTTACATTCTAGAATATATTCTCATTGTAAGCGGTAAAAAAAATGTATATTTATTTTGAGAACATAATAAATTTTTTGAGAATTGATCTGTATGAATTGTGTAATTAAATATTTAATTTTAGCTCCGTATTAAATAATGCAATATTAATATATATAAATATTTTATGATTCGATCGATCTATTTTGTATTGCGTTAAAGTAAATAGTACATTTTAAAATAAAACTGCCAATTGCTTCAATATTATGAGAATATTGAAATAATTTATTAAGGAAACTTTTTAATTTCCTTTTTAATTTCATATTATTAAAATATTATATATGTGTGCAATAAATCTTATTATTTTTTAATAGAGTTGATCTATACAAAATTAGAAACTTACGTGCTTTTCCATCAACATTGTGATGTTGATTTATTTTGCTTGGGCCCAATTCTTTTCTCTCTTCGTTCGCGCTGCCTTCGAGCTCTCCTGAACCAGCCAAATCTTCGTCATCGGAATTTCCATACGTTATCGGTATTCTTTGACTTTCCGCAACATTGCTTATCTCATTATCATGCTAAAAAGTATAAAAATATTTTCATATAAAAGGTATTTTCATGGAGATAAATAAATGTGAATTTGAAGAAAATCTAAAGTACAAACGCATATATATATAAATCTTATTATAATATATACTATAGCATTTTTTAAATAAAAAATATCACACAATCTGATTAAGCATAATAAACAGATGAGATAATAAAAAGTAAAATATTTTTAAAAAGATTCGTACTTCGTCGTCTTCTTCGTCGTTGTTCTCATCCTTTTCAAGAGTCAATCTTTCGATACCAATACTCGTTTCGGCACTTGGCGTTTCAGGATGATCGAGAGTATGATTTCTTTCATTTCCATCGAGGATGACCGAGTTGTCAAATGTTTGATCTTGATCTTGATTATCTTTTTGAAATAGAATTAAACAATTGAAAAATTAGAGTAATGTAAATGTTTTCAACAATATATTTTAATGTGATAAAATATTTACAAAATAATGCAACGATGCAAACTCAATTTTTTCTATTTATACTTTATTAAGAA
Source organism: Plocamopherus ceylonicus (assembly GCA_039654545.1). Classification (NCBI taxonomy): domain Eukaryota; kingdom Metazoa; phylum Mollusca; class Gastropoda; order Nudibranchia; family Polyceridae; genus Plocamopherus; species Plocamopherus ceylonicus. The sequence continues at coordinate 8,843 of JBCJKF010022665.1, forward strand.
AAAATTAATACCTGGCGGCGCTTGCGTTGTTGTCGACGGTGCGGAAAATAAATCGAAAAATCCTCTCTTTATTCTATGGAGAAGGGTTTCGTCCTGGTGCGTTTCGATCATTGGCGCTTGAAGCGCGGGTTGTTTACCTTCCGGATCGAAAATCAAGTCATCGTCCTGAAAAAAACCAATCAAAATTGTAGATCTTGAATCTTTAAAAGAAACCGGTAAGATTATTCTTATATTTATATATTATCATTCTCTCGATAACGGTTATAATATGTAAATATAATGTCTCAATTAATTTATCGTTTCATTGCTACAGAAGACAACCTCGTAAGCATTTTTTTTATACCAGAATATCGCGCTCTCCATTTATATCATTTTTTATTTATTATTAACATTATTGCATATAATTTTTATACAGTTGTAAAATTGAAAATTTATATATTATGATCTATTAATTATAACATCAACATAAACAATACCTTTATCAATATTATCATTGTGGAGATCGCATACTTTGACAGTTTGTATAGCTTGACAATTCAATGTCATTTAATAGTTAAGAAATAATTTATATAAATAAATTCAATTCAATTAGATAAATTTTAAAACCGTTGGTATAATTTTTAATATTTATAAATGAATTAAAATATTTTGTGTTACATAAAGAAAACATACAAATACATGAAAAATAAGAAATGTTTAGCTTAATAATATTTAAACAATATTTGAACAATATTCACTTTAAGAATTTAATAACAACATACTAAAAGTTTATAATTAAAGTTAAAAAATACATTTTACTAAGAGATTAAAAGTTGTTTAATATATTGATCTATTAACACGTGCATATAATTCATTTTATAACAATAATTCATTAAATTTAAAATCTGATTTTTTTTGCATTTTAAATAATTTCGAAAACATCCCTCGCATTCGTTACAATTTTTTCCGCTTTATGACAAATTCATAAGTCACTATCTCGTTGAACGCCCCGCCGAAAGCCGGATAACCATATGTGCCCGCACGCGCGCGAACAGCAGCGGCACGTACGTGTAAGAGATCCTCAAGCGTGTATATCGCCAAGTATCCTCACGTATCCCTCATAAAGAACCAATTCTCACCTAAACACACGATATAAATTCAGGATCGTCGAGCCATTCTGCCGGCGCGTCGTGATTCCGTAAGAATCGCGCGACCGGCAAACTGCCCAGGATTCGAGTGCGGGTCAATGACGTTGCCTGTACGGGATGAAAATGGAGAACCGAGCATATCATATAGCGAGGTATAAGCTAGAAAAGCCGACCGAAATAACGTATCGTTATGGATGAATATCTGACGAGGCTATGTATGGACCGTCCGATTATGCAAGCGCGTTTCTGTTAGTACATAAGTATGAATAATACACTGGATATGCCGCCCAAAAAAACCCTACATGAGCGTATGACGTTTCTTATATACGAATAAAAAATATAAATGCATTCAGCAATGATCGATTAACGAGATAGGAAATTCCTTTTATAACGAAGTATAGTCTAATCAAATAAATTAAAGTTATTCTCTAAAATTAAATTTATAACAAAATTTGAAATTAAAATTAACGTCTAAAATTTTTAATTTCTCTCTACGCGTCTCTTATCCTTCTTATAAATATATAAAATTTAATTAATTATTTATATATAATAATATTTAGATATAATAATAATTGATGTTAGTAAATCGAGATATATTAAAATAAGTTCTTAATTTACATAACTGTTAGCTACTTTTAATAGAACGATTTTCGCACGAAGAAACAAGATATGTGCCTCATTTTTTTTAATGCGGCGTCTATGCACGTGTGTACAAAGCGTGTTACGCTGTAACACGTGAGCGGAACTGGCGTGTCTTCTTTCACGAGCGCGACTTCGTGCACCGGTAATGAAGTTTAAATCGCGTCAGACGAGATGTATTATTACCGTGGTGCATTTACACGCCATGTCGGGCATCATTTAAAGATTCGCATGCAACATCCAACACACTCACACGCACTTACAAGAAAACCGTACTCTCTCATGCGTGCCGTCTAAATGTGAGTGCGAAACGGTGCATACGCGTTGCGTAACTTTAAACTCAGTTTTAACGAGGCTAACGACACGACGGTACGTTTATTAATTCGCGTTCGAGACAATCTAAACATTCGCTGCAACGCGAAACAATCTTTTTTTTCGATTAGAAACTCATCTCGTTAAAAAAAGGATAATATAAAAATATGAAAGCACAGAGTTCTATATATATACTAGATTATTAATAGCGATGTAACAGATGAAGACAGAACAATCATTTATAATTGACAGAATATAACCTGTCAATCTATATTTATTTTTAAAGAGAAAGCTGCAATATTAATATGAAAGTTTTGTACACATTTAATATAAAAGTAATATTAAATATTACAGTAATATTAAATTTAAATATTAAGTTTGCCCTTTAAAAATAAATATTATCGATTGATAGCCTGATTATATTCTGCCCAATTGCAAATAGCTACCTGTCATATCACTGTTAGCAGTCTAGATATAGAAATCTATGTATAGAAGTCTAAAAGATATATATACATATCTCTTATACATATGTGTAAAAGATAGTAATTGCTCTTTTATCTCATTGTTAAAATAAGTGATTCTAAAATATTCATCTCTC